>JAPXFQ010002195.1:0-131362 GCA_028564705.1 Apricaphanius iberus
ATAGGATTGTATCCAACTATCCCGTTCTGTTGTTTTTATCTAGGCAATTTGTGCAACCAAGAAGCCACAACACTGATGATGGCATCTGTTTCTTGTGACAGCACGAGAGCGACATAAATAATTCTTTTAGACCTTATGAGGCATTGTATGAAACGAAAATTAAGCACTTTTTCAATAAATTTTGTTTGTTTTAGTTAGTTTTGTGAACACTCATTACAGTTTCAGTTTGTTTTCGTTTTGTTTCAAATTCTTGTTTCTATTTTTATTTCAGTTAACAGTGACTTCTAGTTTTCGTCATTTCGTTCGTTTTTGTTAACGATAATAACACTGCTTCCAAGGAACCTTCCTTTTTGCCTATTGCTTATAGGAGCTCTCCAAGGACAGACCTGGTGATAAACCAGCATTACTCTGAGTGAGAATCCAGCAGCCGGGTTGCTCAACTCTGTCACAGACACACAGAGTAGCTAGCTGATGCTAACGCTCCTCCGTCCTCAGCCACTTCAGTGTAAATACAGAGACTTGAAGCTGACCAATCAGGCTTTAGGTCAGTGCTAGAAACACAACCCTTATTAAAATACACATCTGTAAATCTGTAAATAAATGTGATCTAGAAATGTGTAAATAAATAATTAAATAAATAAATAATTGGGGGGACAAAAATATATAAATAAATAACTAAATAAATGTGGAAATTAATAAATAAATAAATGGGGAGATAGATAAATAATAATACATGTCGAGACAGATAATAAATAAGTGTAGAGATCAATAAATAAATATGAAATTCAATGATTCAATAAATGTGTGAATGAATAAATTAATAAATAAAAAAGTGAAACCCATAAATAAATTAAATAAATAAATAAAAGTCGGCCCATGGGTCCCCAAACTGAAAAAATAATGAATGGAAGTCAACAGAGCGATAAAAGTTATTTTCTGGTCCGCTTTGTCTTACCTCCTGAATCACACATATGTTGTACTTCGATCTAAATGTTAATTAATGATGTACATCTCGAATGTGTTTGTCCAGTATTGGGATTTTCGCATTTAAAAAGCCTACAAATCAGAAGCTCAGATCAGCACTTTAATGACGCCATTTGGCTAACGGGCGGAAGCTAGCACTAGCTATAGCACGTAAAACCTTCACATGAGCTTGTAGAGCTTCTCCTCCCTTGTGGCTCTCACATCACCGACTGCTTTATCCCCGACATAGGCTGTACTTTCCACATGGTCAGATTTATAGAGGTTTTCTCCGTGTTTAATGCTCCTTTCTTCATCCTGGAGGCTACGACCCTCGCTCTACTTCTTCTTCTGCAGTTGTAGTCCACTAAACGTTTTTACACAAAACCTAAAGTAACTTTTGCTGCCGGTCGAAAATCAGCGTTTTCTCTGCATCAAAATTAGTTCTTAAAATTCACGGACATTCTATGTTTGATCCAAGGCGCATTTCAAACTGGATCAGAAAATAACTTTTATCGCTCCACTGACTCTCGTTCATTTTTTATTTTTTTGGCATTAGGGACCCATACACCGGAAGTAGAAGGGCATGACTTAGGCTCCACTTCTGTAAATCTGTAAATAAATGTGATTTAGAAATGTGGAAATAAATAAATAAATGTGGGGATAAACAAATATGTGTGAAAATAAATATTTTTGTTAATTAATTTTCATTTGCATTTATTTATTGTCAATTATTGCAGAGTTTGTCCTCCATACCCACAGAGGGCAAGAGGGGATCCAAAAAAAACTTTTTTTATTTAACATGCTGAAATTAATTACATTAACAAATTACAAAAACAAAAAAAAACAAAAAAACGGCAAGAGTCCTAGCTCCATTTTTCCAGCTCTGTATAGCATCCTCACGGTTGCTCGGCAACAGGATATACGCCAAGGTAGGGATGGGAATTCATCTGAAGTTTAGTACAGTCCAAATTCACAGCCATTAACGTCCTTTCTACCTGGTCTGAGAAGGACTGCTTAGACCGGTGAGGACGGGTCATTAGAAGGATCCAACCCCTGAATCTGGACAAACTCCAGGATGAATGGATGGATGGATGGATGGATGGACTAAAGATTTTATGTCTGACTTTTTGCTCCAACTATTATTGCCAATCCTGTTACTTCAGTTCTCATCCAACAGTTATTCACCTATTAAAATATAAATATGGATTTTTTTCTCAGTATTTTAACTTTTACTTTCTGCATGATTTAAACAAACTACAAACATGGAGACCTTCTGTCATAAGTTCACTGTGAAAGATAAACATGTTAATAGAGGTTTTGTTGTTTATTCAGATTGTATCTATTGTTGTTTTTACAGTGATGATCAGATTATCTGCAGCTGATGAAGTGAAGAAGAACCTGTCAGGAGTTGTTGGAGGAAACATCACTTTACCAGATCCTCTGCTGGAGTTTGGACTTCTGTTAGTAGGAATGAAGAGCATTGCTCTGGTGAATGATGGGAAACTTCAGATTTTAGAGGAGATTTATATGAACAAACTTTACTGGAACAGAAACTCTGGACTCTTTACCATCACAGACCTGCAGAAGAACGACTCAGGGATTTATACTGTTGATTCCAAGAAAAGAAGAGTTTTCATTGGATCATATAATATCACAGTTTATGGTGAGACAAATTTTATCATTACTGTGTATTTTCAATTGTAGATATTACAGCAGGTCCATCCATCCATCCATTTTCCTCACGGGGTCGCGGGTGGTTGGTGCCTATCTCCGGTTGTCAATTGTTTAGCCCAAAATCCTCTTTCAGTCTGCAGGATCAATAGAATACCAGCTGTAGAAAGACGGCTAAGACTAAATGGGATTATAAAAATCCATATGTAAAACATTAGATAAAATAAAATATCCATTAATCACTTTGTCCTGTTGAGATTGGAGAGATAAAAATCTCCAGTGATCCATTGATGAGGCTTTTCTTCTGAATGTTTCCTCTGCAGATCCTGTTGCGTCTCCATCAGTAGAGACCCAGACTGTGAGATCTGACAGCTGCTGGTTGATCTGTTCTGTGGACAAACAGGCGACTCTGCTGTGGATCAGAGACAAAGAAATACTGAACCAGAGCAGCTCTGCTCTCTCTTTACCCATCGTTATACATGAAGAGGACACAAACTCATCATATAGATGTGTAGCAGCCAACCCTGCAGAGAACAAGACTGTAGATGTTGATGTCAGGACAATTTGTACGCTGAATCTTGCAGAAAGTGGTGATAATAAAATATATTGTAAGATTCATTGTAATAACTATTAGAATTCATGTAATTTGTAACATTGTTCCCGTTGGATGAATATTTGTTATGCTTTATGTGGTTTGATAGACTGGCTTCTAATACCAGGAGTCACCATAGTGATGGTTATTGTTACTGTGGTCGTTTGGAGGAACAGAGAGAGATTTCTGGAGAAAAAAATCAGACAAACACAAGGTCAGTACTGAGGCGAGTTTTTAAATCAGTTTAAAAGATTAGCATTTTAGTAATATTTTTTGTTAATAGCAAATTTACCTTTATGGCATTAACACTTTATTGTAACGTTGACCAACACAGACAGAGCTCTGTCCTAAGTATTTATTCATTTGGTTCAGATTTACAACTTTCTATGTTCTAAAGGTCCTGCTGTAGGGCTGTAAAGTTATCAGGGTTGATAACACCTCTGTGTCCCAAAGGCAGGTTTAATATTACTTAGCTGAGCCCCTAGAAATGGGTTTTCTTCACGGAACTGTTAAAGAAAGAATCATGTCTGACTGCATTTGCTCTGTTTCCCAAAGAATCTCTTCACATCTTATCTGTGATACATAACATTTTTCATTTCTTAAAATTCAGCATCCATCCATCATGGAGGGAAAATATAACTGTATTTACTGATATAAAATTATAATATATTTCTATTTATTCTAAATTATAAACTGTAATAATAAATGTAAAAAAAGATTTATAGCAACTAAAATTAAGCACAATGGGCATAATATATTATGACTTCAGTATTATTCTGTATATCAGTGCAGACAATTAAGAATAAAACACAAATTTCAATCAAACAAATTATTTATCCATTTAGAATATACATCTAAAATTATATAAATGATTAATCCGTTCACACAGCGCTCATCTTACTCTGTCAAAAGAAGCGTCTGAAGATTGATTTCACCTTTGAGAGAAGTTAAAGAGACGCTAACCTGATCCTGCAGGTTTCTTCAGATTCCAGAGTGTTTAGTTACTGTTGTTCCCCTCCAGATATAATATATACACCAGTTTGAAGTATTTCCCATGAATACTGCAGCGTTACTACAGGAGATTTTCATTGTGACGTGATTTTTTTGTCTTAATAACCTGTTTTCTCTACAGGTTCAGTAACAGATGACCATTATATGGAGGTTCAGATTATTAATGAGCCGGTTCAGGTACGTAGACAATAACCTCCCTCTGCTAATAGATACTGAAAGCAGAGCTTAGCTATCCGCCCCCTCATAACATCTCAGATTCGGAGCCTTAATTATTTTAAAGCATATTTCTTTATTTAAAATGTAAAATCTTATCAAATCCGAGAATTATCCTCAGCAGCTCTACTTTGAGCTTCTCATCCTAGAACCTGTACAGGTCCAGCAGGACAGAACCAAACCGCTGAGGTCGTGAAGCGATGAAATCATAATTGTTGGTTATTTCTGCTCATTTTAAATGTGCTTCTGTGACGCTCTGAGAGTGCTGAGTTTATTTAGTCAGAGAGAAGATTTGGGTTAATTTTTGTCAGTTTTCTTGATACATAATCTAATTTTTGTTTGTTTTTCTTTCTCAGAGTGTTGCTGCGTCACCAGAAGGTTCTGATCGCTCCGATCAAACCGTTTATACCAAACTGAAGCTTCCTGCAGGGACGTCAGACGAACCTCTTCATCTGCTTTAACTGGAACCAAAGACTTTCTGCTTTAAGCTGCAGATCATATTTCTGGGTAAAGAGGATTTTAAAGGAAACTCCTGCAAACTGTGTTATTTATTTATTGATTGTGGATCATTTCAGAGTCGGAAATTCATCAGGTAAAACATTACAGTGATTAAAACCTCACTTAAACTCCAGGTGTCTTTTTATTTCCTTAATTTAGAAACACTTCAACAATATGATCTATAATTTGAAGCTCCATGCGGTAAATAACCCAGATCTGTTTCTCCTCCCTGGAGGAATCAGTTCCTCCTTAAAGCCACAGTAAGACCCTCTTAAATCAGATGAATTAAATGTTTTATTTATTATCAGACATTATAAAGCATTATAAAGCAAATTTATCTGTATTCACTTCAGACTGGTCACATTTTAGTCGGCTCTTTATTTATAAACAGACTAAACGTTTTAGAATAAATTATTTCCTCCAGAACTATTTTAGCTGCAGATTCTTCCTCTTCAGATCTCGTTCTAACAGGGAAACAAACTGTTTAGAACCAATAAAGAAGACGAGGAGTAAAAAGTGATGCAACCAAAATAAAGATGGAAATAAGAGAGATTAAGGGAAGCAGGAATCTATAGACGGTGAACTGAAGCAGAACTTTGATGATCCTCTTGCTCTGGTCTTCAAAAGTGTTTCTGTCTGGTTCTGGGGTCAGTTACTTTATGCAGGAAGTGAATCTGTTCCTCTGCAGAACAACTTCTTGTTAATCTAAAAATGATCCTTTTTTTATTTCCTCAGGAAGTGTTTGTTTGATCCGGATCAACCGCACAAAATATGGGTTCTGTCTTCATTTGGTTTTGGTTGATTTCATTTCATTTAAACATCAATGAGCTGAACATCCTCCTCTCATAGAACTCGCATGCCACAGATTAACTGACGTCTCAATTTCATAGAGATGTTAGAACCAGAGCAGACATTCTGATCTCTTGACTCATAAACTCGATTTTGTTTTTGTCTCTATCTAAGACTACAGATTACAGATGATTAAAGGATCAGACATAGAAAAACCCCTGATGCCGTTTTACCAGACAGTTAATAACAGGCTGTCTGCTGGATGGCGGCGTTCACCACTGTGGTCTAAAATATCCATTGAGGAGCAATTATGCCCCAACAACATCTGGTCGGACCATTCAAATCGGACCTATGATGATTGACATGTGAACAACAGTAAGAAATTATTTTGAGGATTAAGAATTGGTACCCTCGGTTTAATAAACCATGCGCATGCGATTATTAAACTGTGCGCATGGATGCATAATCTGTTTTTTTCAGATAATTAGATGGTGCACACAGATTCATAAACCATGTGTGATAGTGTGGGGGATCCTGTCCAATGATATTGTACCCTACTAGGCAACAGAGATGTTCCTTTGGCAGGCTGGTGAACATGCTCAATTTTCACCAGAGAGACGGTGGATTAAATCCAGTCCTTGGAATCTACTTAATGCATTGTTTTGGGTTCTTGCAGGAAAGAAGGCCGTAAACATGGGTGTCATATTCATAAATAACAGTTTTGTAACCACCTACGGAGCCTGGGAGGGTCCATGCACAACAAAGGCAATATTTGAAGACAAACCAGTCGCAAAATGTGTCTCATGGCTGAAAAAATAGCCTAGAAATGGGCCATAATTTACAAACTGTATGCCAACCCAAAATATAGATGTGGCAAGGTGCAAAATGTGGGATTCAAACCGCTGCAACCCGGGTTGTAATCATGCGTGTTTACCAAATTTAGCAACTAGTTTTTCAAAAACAGCCAGGATGCATTATTATCATCATAGCATTATCAGACAGAACCTCCCACACGGTCACACGGTTTAATAAACCGTGGGAACAGATTAGTAATCCGTGTGCACAGTTTAATGAACCATGATATGGATTCTTACCTCTCAAAAGTTATTTCTGCACCTCACCCTTGCCGGGCTCCATATTCATAATTATTATTAATTATTAGAAGAACATTTGTCAAAAAATTTTATATGATAATTTTCTTTTCCTTGCCTGCCTTCTTGCATTTTTTTCTCTTCATTTTATAAAACAAAATTATCTTAAATCAGTTCATTAGAAGGGTGTCTATGTTGAAGACACATGTTATATATATATATTAAAAATGTGATAGTTTATACTTCCAAATAAAGCTATTTATTGCAGTCTACTGAACTGAACAGTGTGAAATGGTGTGGTCATATTTGTTTAATTACAGCTTCGTTCAGAATCCTACCAAAAATCTTTTTTTTTTTTCATTATGTCAACATATAAGCTCTATATGTTCTATATCTTTCCTATGTGTTATGGCAGTATCTGGTCATTTAGCTTGGCAACTGTCATATCTATATTATATTTTTTTTATTAACGAAGTAATAACTGCATATTTGTCTGAAGTCCATTACAGGAAGAAAAAAATAATGCAACCCAGCAGCTCGTCCCACACAGAAACAGCCTATATAATTGTATATATTTTGATATAGGCTTTGAATATATGTGACACATCTAAATTTGGCCGTTTTCTATTTTATTTGTACATATAGGTACATATGAACTATCCCTGGCTTATATGTGGGATATACTCGCATATGCAGGATATATATCATATATGTGCATATATATGCTGTATATAGGCAGCATATACTGTATGTGCATATAAACTGCATATAGGTTTCAAATATGCACATATATCCTCATAAAAATGATGTCATTGTGGGAATTACTGACATCAACCTACAATCTCACTTTCTGCATCATTTGCATTCACTGAAAATGTATCCCTCTCCTCAAACTGCCTGCTGGCCACCGTAGCATTAGAGCTAGGAACCATATGCCTGCCTACGTAGCTGGTAGCCAGGGGACACGCTAGCAGAGTTAGCATTAGCATGTCGGCACGGTAGCGTTTACCTCTCTGAACTATACCATAAAATGTTAACGGTGTCCTATTATTGCTCTCTTACCCTAATGTGAGGCTTGATTGACTTATTTTAGCGCTGAGCATCTGCAGGTTTTGTTGTATCGCTCTTCAGTGCTGTTGTCTGGATTTTGGAAAATACAGGAAGTCTGTTCCTGCTACTTCTGGTATAGCCATATTATTATTACTATTAATTATTATTTCTGCTTCAGAATAAAGAAAAAACTCCTGTACCAGCTACACCGGTCTCACAGAGCGTGTAACCTCTGCACAAGTGTTAAAATGAAAAACATTTTAACTAAAAAAAACCTCTAAAGATATTGATGGGGGGGGCTTAGGAATGAACCTAAGGATGTCAGCATTAACTAGAAACAACACTGCAATGGTAGGCAGACCCGCAATGAAAAGTTAACACCCCCTGCTGTCCTGGTGAGAAATTGCTTTACAACGCTGAAAAACCAATGAAAAATGTAAACAAGAAATGTGTCCGTCAAAATGTCTGTCCATTAGAATAATAATACAGACACCGGCTGTCTGTTTCCATAAAACATATTAAAACTAATCATTTTAAACAAATTACAACAAATTACAACATATCTGTGTATGGATATTATTTATGGATATTAATTCAACTATACTATTAAATCCTACAATCAGAAACAGTTACTTTATATAGTTTTTTTAATATAGGTTTTCAGTTTGAGTTCTGTCTAAAAGCTTACAAATCTTGCTTCCTATTTTATCATGTGCTGTGACACACTGGTGTTCAGACCATATTTTACACTGATTCTGTCTGTAATGGCTATTTGTCCATAAAACTTAAACAAATGAATAATCGAACCTTTCAAATGGCAACTGTGGCTGCGTCAAGGGTTAGGCTTTACACAGTTGTGGAGACTTCAAATCAAGTAATGTCCAAGCCAAAGGAATGCGTTTGATCAGCGATTATAACAATGTCTCCTGAGGTGAAACTTCTTTTTTGCCTTGTCCATTTTTGTCTTTCTTGCATCACCAGCAAATACTCTGATGTCCATCGTTTCCAGAAGAGGTCCCCAAGGTACTGCACTTGCCTCCATCTCCTCTTGATGTACAGGTCAGATTTTTCAAACAGACCTGGTGGCAGGATGGGTTTACCTTTTAGTTGGAGAATGTGGTTTGGCGTGTGTGCTTCAAAGTCATTGGGATCTTCTGACACCTTAGTTATTGGTCGGTCATTGAGTATTGCTTCTACCTCACAAAACAGTGTCTGCAGACCTTCCTCATCCAGTGTTTGATATCCAACAACAGAGGTAAGTACACTGCGCACAGAGCGAATCAGACGCTCCCAAACTCCACCTTGGTGAGAGGCAGCTGGGGTATTAAAACTCCACTTTACTCCTTGCTGTACAAGGGTCCTTTCAATCTTAGAGTGATGTAGAGCAGCCAGAGCCTGTCTCAGCTCCTTTTTTGCACCGACAAAATTTGTGCCATTATCTGACCTTATACTTGTCACAGGTCCTCGTCTGCAGATGAACCTTCGCACAGCATTGATGCAGGAGTCTGTATCAAGGCAGTGTGCCACCTCCAGATGTAACGCACGGCTGCTCAGACAGGTGAATATCACTCCATAACGCTTCAGCACAGTTCTCCCTCTCCTCACGTCCAATGGTCCAAAATAGTCAACTCCCACATTTGTAAATGGTGCTTGGTCAGGCAAAATTCTTTCTTCAGGTAATTCTGACATTTTCTGTTCTCCAAGTTTTCCTCTGTATCTTCTACACATCATACATTGAGAGATAATTTTCCTGGCTGCACAGTTGGCATTAATAATCCAATACTTTTGTCTCAATTTGTACAGCATGTGGTTGTGTCCAGCGTGTCCAAGTTGGTAATGGATATGACGTAATATGAGCTGGGAAACATTCAGATCCTTTGACAGGATGACAGGGTGTTTTACCTCGTCACAGCAGGGCAGATTTAGTCCACCAACTCTGAGGACCCCATCTTTGATCAAGGGGTCGAGGCGATACAGAGGGCTGTCTTTGGATACAATCTTTGGATCACATTTTAGTGAGGCAATTTCACTGCTGAAATTTTGGTTCTGCACAAACTCAATTATTGCCTTTTCAGCCTCCTCCAAGCGCTCTGGTGTTAAACTGGATTTTCCAAGTGTGGCTTTAAATTTTTTAAGCTCCTTTTCCACATTTTCAGTTTGATTGACCACATATTCCTGTCTCCTTTTACTCAAAAGAAAAAGTCTTGCTTTTAGCTCCAACAACCAGGCCACTGACGTTCTAAGCTTTCTCCAGGATGAGAAATAATGAATGAGTTGACTGATGGGATCGTCACTGTGTGTTATTACAGCATTCACTTTGAGTTCTCTTTTCACCTCTGGATCCTCAGATGGAATGGTGGAGTCGTCCAAGTTGAATTTCGGCCATTTGGTGGGTGAGTTCAAAAAATCTGGTCCTTTTAGCCATTTTCCTTTTCCAAACTCCTGAGCTCTTAGTCGCCTCATCTGCAGGATTGGTTTTGGTATTTACATATCTCCACTGATCTTTAACCGTGGCTTCTCTTATCATGCTGACACGGTTGGCAACATATGTGTGAAAACGCTTTGTTTCGTTGAAGATGTACTTCAGAAATGTAGTGCTATCAGTCCAAAACACTGATTTGTGCAGTGGCAACTGTAGCTCCTTTAACAGCATTAAGTCCATTCGAACAGCAAGCACAGCTGCAGCAAGCTCAAGACGAGGAATAGTAACTTGCTTCAGAGGAGCAACACTAGCCTTGCCTATGATAAATGCAACATGCACATTGTCAGAACTCTCCAGTCTCAAGTATGAAACAATGCCATATGCGGTTTGACTGGCGTCTGAAAAATGATGCAATTCTGCTTTCACTTGTGTTCCAAAGTTTTTTGGTTTCATGCACCGCTCCACTCTAAATCCACTCATGCACTGGAGTTCACAGAGCCACTCAGACCAATGTTTGGAAAAGACACTGGTAACTAACAAATGCACACACATCCTGTATTCTTCTGGGTTCTTCCTAATGTCACCATTGCTCCACCATAGAAAGCGTAGGAAGTTGACGTGTTTGTGTGGCACCCAGACCTGATGGAACATTGCATTAATGTCAGCCATAACGGCTACGGGTTCTTGTCTAAACCGGAGGAGGACACCAATGAGCGTGTTGGTTAAATCTGGACCCTGCAGGAGCTGGCTGTTTAATGATGTGCCCTTGTATGTACAGCCGCAGTCGAACACAACACGTAATTTTTTCTTGGTTGGGTGATGTACCCCATGGTGGGGGATGTACCACACCTTTCCTTGTTTTGGAGCAGGCTCATCAGTGGGAACCTTTTCTGCATATCCTTGCTCCAGCATGTTGTTGATAAACTCAATGTATTGAGTTTTGAAGGAAAAGTCTCTATTAAATCTCCTTTTAAGACCTTGGAGTCTTTGTAAAGTAACACAGTGATTATTTGGTAAAACAGGATCTTCCACTCTGAAAGGCAAGTCGATGCAATAATGTCCATTGTTGAGCACTGCTGTATCCTTCACAATTTTCATGAATTTAATGTCCTCTCTTGACATCTCAGGTTGTTCATCATATGCTCTTTCATTAAAGTCGTGATTGTACTGCAGCATCAACATATTATTCAAGTGCTCCACAGATATGTGATTAGCAGTTAAAACAGTGCATCCTGACTTTACACCAGCACATCCAGAGTCTCCAACACGAAGAGGCCCGTTTATGTTCCAGCCAACTCTGGTCTTCATCGCATATGGTCCACCATATTGACTGTTTATCAATTCCCAAGGCTCCAAAACACTGGGAGAGTCAGTGCCGATGAGCAAGTCCACATTTGCATCTACTTCATGTAGCCTAATGCTACTCCGATACGGCCACTTTGCAACATCTTCCTGACATGGCACATTGACTTTGGACACAGGCAGATTGGTTTGTGTCAGAACAGTTGGCAGTTCAATAAAGTCCTGAGTGTCGAGACCAGACACCTCCAAACCAGTTATTGCAGTAGTATTAATAGTTTGAGACTGACCCATGGTTTTTAACAATATATTGCAGCTTTTGCCTGTTGCTCCCAGTCTCTCAGCCAGACTTGCAGTGCAGAAAGTACCAGAACTCCCAGGGTCCAAGAAAGCACAAGTGTACACAGCTTTATTACTTTTCTGATTTTTCACCTGCACAGCCACGATGGAAAAAACAGCAGTGTCCTCTTCACCAGCCCCAATATGACCACACGTCTGCTGCTGTTCAGGTTTGGTGCTAACAGTTTCTTTAGAGGTTATCCTTGTGACATCCTCCTTCCCCACATGCAGGACAGATGGGTGTTTCCTGTGGCACACTTCACAAGCCAAACGACTCCCACAAATTGTGCTTGTGTGACCATATTTTAAACACCCAAAACAGATGTCTTTCTCCTTTAGAAACTGCATTTTGTCCTGTTGCGTCCTTGTTTTAAACTGAAAGCATTTGTCCAAAGTGTGATTAGTGAGCTGGCAGAACAGACACTTGAGCTTGTTACTGCTACATGCTGTAAAGTTTTTCTTATTGTTAGGTCCTTCCTTCAGTGCATTGACGTTGGTGGCAAAAGAACCACTTTTCTTTTTATGTTTTACTTGAATGGATACCTTTGTATGACTGGCTGAGGGAACATCATAAATATTTCCAAATAGTGGGTCTGAAACAATTTTGACTTGTTTTTCAATAAAATTGACAAGATCAACGAACACTGCTCTGCTTCCAGTTTCTTCCAGTATGTCACATGCCACATTTCTCCACTTTTCCCTCAGCTTGTATGGAAGTTTCATTAGGATTGTCCTGAGGTTGGTCGGCATGTCCAACTCCTTCATGTACTTTATGTGATGTACTATATTAGAGCAACCTCGAAGGAACAAAGCAAATGACTGCAGAGCGGTAACATCCTCAGGTTTTAGGGGCCAGTTGTTGATTTTGTCCATGTAAGCAGAGGAGATTTTGTGTTCACTGCCAAAATGTTCAGTCAAAAGTGTTTTTGCTCTTTGGTAACCAAGTTCAGAGGGGAGATGCTGACAACTTCTTACAATATCTCTTGGCTGAGCCCTAGTATACTGTTCTAGAAAATACAAGCAATCACTGAAATTTAGAGTTTTTTTCTCAATACAATTTTCAAAGGCTTTTAGAAAAGATTTAAAGTGCAGTGGGTCACCATCAAATACAGGTATATTTCTCATAGGCAGAGCAGAGGCTGTGTTTTGTTGAACCAACAGGGCAGTAATTTCATTTTGACGCTGCATTATGTTCAAAATGTCTGGAGAGTGAGTTGTTTGAATATTGCCATGACCATTTTGCAGAACAGGTACTTCAATACTTTGTCTTTGGGGAACATTAATAACATTTGTTATGGGCGTTTGCATTTCCACTCGCTTGGGTTTAACTCTAGCAGGGACAGAATCTAATGGAAGACTGAGGAGAGATACAGAGCTCTTATTGGTTGGCACAAAATGTTCAGCAGTTGGGTTTAGTCCATTTGTTCCTAGGATTTTTGACCTTTCCAGGTAAGAATTCATTCCATCTGATGTCGTAGCACATTTTGATGTCTTTGAGCCACATTTTGAATTGGTTTCCAAAACCTCCAACTTTGCATTTGTCATTTTCATTTCTGCCTCCAGAACAAGTTGCTCCTTTTCTCTCCTTAAATGTTCCCGTTTCTTACGTAATTCTTCTTGTTCAAGCTTTATTTGTTCCTCCTGCGCCTCTAAAATATGCTTTTGTTTTAAGGCAGCCATGCGCTCCTGTAAAACTGCTTTCTCTGCTTGTGCTAATATCTTTGCAGATGTGGTAGATGAAGCTTTAGACTGTTTAGAGCCAGTTTTTGAATATGCTGTGTTACAATTATTTGATGCACTGTCATCAGGTCCTATTTCATTTTGAATTTGGTTTTCAGGAGGCTTCATAAAATGTTCATATGAATGGCCTACATTTGATAACCACCCTTTAACATCATCAACAAAATTTAAAAACATTTTTTCCTTTTGTTCAAAATATTTATTTTGTTTTCCTCTTTCATCCTGAGGTAAATCCAGTGACACAAATAACAAATGATGTTGCTTTGCCTCATCAACACATGTCATTTGATCCAAAAGAGACTTGACTTCATCAATATTGCCTGCGGAATGCATTAATTTATCCATTTGGTTCATGTACGTTTTGGCTTGTTTACATTTCATCGATCTTTTTTCCTGACATGTTTGCATGAAAAACATCAATCCTTTAGTAGTGAAACTTGTGCGCCTTTTTGTGGAAAGTGCCACCTGAGTGTCACTTGCGGCTCTTGTTGCAATGTCAGACATTTTTATATTTCACTGATGTTGGCCAGGTGCACAAATTTATTTGCGAAGATGAATGATAGACGTACCATGCAGCTCTTTGTTTGCGGCGGTGTTTCCTTTACGCACGGAATTGATTGCGCGCTGTGATAGTTGTTACGCGCGTCCGTGCGCGTCACCTGTGGAGGCTTTGGGCCTGTGCTCCTCCAAATTATAACACGGAGTGATCCTCCACGCAGTAAATGCAGCTCCAGCGCTCCAGTAGCGTAACCGTTATCCAATACGGTGTCCAGGGAAGCTTTACAGCGTCGGATGGATCAGATCGTGATGTTTGCGCCGTATCCAGCCTGCACAGCCTCCACTCCTAGGCCCAGCCTTTGTTCTTATCTCCAGCGTCCAGGTGTGTAATCCAATTCCATAAAGGGTAATCCAACAAGCGAAAAAGTCAAATTTTCAAGTAATCCAACAAAATGCATCCAGGGGCAGGTTTTTTACTTAATGTAGTGGCTATTTGTCCATAAAACTTAAACAAACGAATAATCGAACCTTCCAAATGGCCACTGTGGCTGCGTCAAGGGTTAGGCTTTACACAGTTGTGGAGACTTCAAATCAAGTAATGTCCAAGCCAAAGGAATGCGTTTGATGATGGTTTATTTACTCAGTAAGCAAGTGCACAGACCTTTTGCATCCTCTCTATCAACTGTAAAAAACCATGTTCCCCTCGCAGGCCCCCGCAGCTCCACCCTCCTTGCCCTATTTATGTAAATCCTCATAACCATGTGACCAACAAACAATAATCTAATTAACCTAAATTAGCAGAAATGATAAACAATAAGCATCAATAGAAAATAAAGCAAATTAACTTTAGCAAGAAAGGAAATAAAAGAAACTATGACTTAAGCCTAAATTAAACAAAACACAAAAAATAGCTCCAACAGTTGGGAACGTTGGGATTCAGCAGGATACATCTGGTTGGAGTCATTTTCTTTCCATCTGCTTCTAAATCAGGTAGAAATGAACAATTCTTCTGACCTAGACACCCCAATGTCCTACACCAAGCCACTAACCCCGGATGAATGAACTCTGACCTCCAATAACTTACTATCATGCAGCTTTCAAATGAACCACTTCTGTGGGATTACCTGGTTGTAACTTTCTAACGTTAGCGATAGAAAGATGTGATGATCTCAGCTTGGAAGCCTTTCATTTTGTCTGGGAAAGGTTTTCCCTTCCTGTGGACGTTTTTTTCCCCAGTAGGAGATAAATCAAAGTCTGTGAAATAAACTGGACATCCTTCAGGATGTGAATAAACTGCTAAACATCAGATGTCGTGTTGGAATAAAAGTTTCCCAGCAGCAGATTTCCACATCACGTCTGTGCAGGCCGCTCGGCCCCCGGTCTGTCTGGATCGACTTAGGTTCTGATCAACCAACCAAACTGACTTCATATCAACGCGTCGGATCGTTTCTTACCTTCTGCTTGGATTTTAAGGTCGGATGAAGGTATTTCTGTAGCTCTGAGGCGTCAGCGGCCGAATATGAAGCGTCTCTGCGAGAGTCCGACCTGATCTGAGGTCTGCTGGCCTCCGAGGTCGATGAACTCTGGGAAAGGCTGAACACACACGCACACCAGTATCGACTCCCGGGAATCCCGGTTTCACCAACCTTTGCTAAATTTGTCCCCCCGCAAACCTCTTTTTAAACCGAACCCATTTTATTTATCCTTCTGGACTCCTGATTGGGACGGTTTCTGATGTCAGAGATGTTTGTGTTCAGGATAAGGACTGTGGATCCGACTGTTGGTGGACTTCAGACTGTTTATCAAACTGACGCCATGTTTGCTCGCCTACTTCATCCAACACAACAGTCCACTGGGTTCACCATGTTAACACTTTACATATATATTCTTCTTGGGATAAAAACTCTGCTTTAATTCATCTTTATTATTTATAGTTGATTTATAGCTTGATGAATGAGGCTGACTGATTGATCTAGAAGATGGCCGCCGTTTCGGCGTTGCAGCCAAACGGCTCGTTTCCACACAGCAACCGTTTCCTTTGTGTCCTCAGAGATCATGTTAACCAGCTCTCTATCAGCATTTCCTGCTGGTTGCTGGATTTCCTGTTGCTACGGAGGACTGAACCTGACAAATTCAATAAAAATAAATAATACATTTGGAAATATTATTGGAAAATAAATTAATAAATGTGTGAATAAAAAAAAAATACGATTAGAATTGTATGTAAAAAAAAAAAGTGAAATTAAGTTGAAAATACATAAACGTGAGAAGAAAATAACTATGTACCTCCACATTTATGATCTTTTCATTTCCACTTTTTTTATTTACTCCCATATATTTTTAAATCATTAATGTATTTCTTTATAGTTTTACAAAAAACTTTTTATAGAGGACTGAAAATAACTAAATAAATGTGGAAAAAAAGTAAATAAATTTGGAAATACATGTGGAATAAATAAGAAATAAAAATATAAATGCCACATTACAGCGGTCTTAGAATCACTGCTTTGGCTCCCCGTATGTTTTAGGATCCATTTTAAGGTTCTTTTAATGGTTTTTAAGTGTCTTAATGGTCTTGGGCATTCTTATCTGTCAGAAATGCTTTTACCGTATGAACCCTCGCGGTCTCTGCGCTCCTCTAACAGCCGTCTCCTTATCATCCCCAAAGTCAGGACTCAGACTCATGATGAGGCGTCTTTCCGTTATTACGGCCCTCACCTCTGGAACAGGCTGCTAGAGGATCTCAGGGCCGCAGAGAACGTTCATGTTTTTAACATTCACCTTTTTAGCTTTTAACGGATTATTATTTATTAATATCTGTTTAATCGCTCTGTATGTTTTATTTGGCTATATGTTTG
Organism: Apricaphanius iberus; assembly: GCA_028564705.1. NCBI lineage: Eukaryota > Metazoa > Chordata > Actinopteri > Cyprinodontiformes > Aphaniidae > Apricaphanius > Apricaphanius iberus. The sequence goes on from JAPXFQ010002195.1 coordinate 17,035, forward strand.
AGTTTTTTACTACTTAGTTTTATCATATGTAGCTCAAGTTATCTTATTTTATTCTTCCTTCCAGTGTTTCCTCCATAGGAGCCCTCCGCCTTGGGAGCAGAGGTCGGCTGTAGCTGCCTGGGTGGAGGTGGGGATCTCCGCCTTCCCTCCTCTGGGCGCCCTGGGTCGGTGCCTCGGCGCCTGCTCCTGTGATGGCGTTTCCTTACCCATCATCTCGGCCCATTGTCCTTTACAGTGTTGTTCTGCGTGTGTCTGCACATGGGGGGTTTTGGGGACTTTATTGAGTCCCATATTTTGTTGTTCAAACGTTCCAATGTTGAGCCATTTGACACTTCTGTAGCTAGCATCATCGTCCTGCCAGCCACAGTATTCCCTCTCGTTTATGGTCAGAGTTATTCTGAATGAAGATGGACATTTGTCTTAGTTAACCTAAAGCTGCAGGGAAGACCGAGCCAGCCAAGAGCCAGAAGATCTGAATATCTGGGGAGCTGATTGGTTGACACGGATTCCAGTAGCTGACCAATCATGGTTCAGGCCGGAGATAGAAAAAAACCCACCTCATTATTATACACCTGAGGGGAGAAAAATGTTTAAAAAATAAAAATGTATTCATTAACAATAAATATGGGAATAAAAACTGGAAATACATTATTCATGTTTTATTCATTTTCACAAATATTTCCGATTTTGTCGATGGCAAGCCTAAGCTCCTCCCCTTCCTGTCGGCCTCTGGGTCCTCAAACCGAAAAAAATAATGAATGGGAGTCAATGGAGCGATAAAAGTTACTTTCTGGTCCGCTTAGTCTTACGTCCTGAATCACATACGTTGTAAATGGATTTAAATGATAACTAATGATGTACGTTTCTGTGTTTGTCCAGTGATTGGGGATTTATTTGATTGTAAAAATTCGCATTTAAAATGCCTACAAATCAGAAGTCGCATATATGACGCCATGTGGCTAACAGGAGCTAGCACTAGCTATAGCACGTAAAACCTTCACCATGAGCTTGTAGAGCTTCTCCTCCATGCTGGCTCTCACTCCACCGACTGCTTTATCCCCCACATAGCTGCTACTTTCCACATGGTCAGATTTATAAAGGTTTTCTACGTGTTTAATGCTCCTTTCTTCATCCTGGAGGCTATGAACCTCGCTCTCCTTCTTCTTCTGCAGTTGTAGTCCGCTAAACGTTTTCACAGAAAACTTTGCCTCCGGTCAAAAATCAGCGGTTTCTCAGCATAAAAATTAGTTTTTAAAATTCACGGACACCATATGTTTGATCCACGGCGCATTTTAAACTGGATCAGAAATTTTATCGCGCCATTGATTCATTCCTTTTTTTGGGCATTAGGGGACCCATGGACAGGAAGTAGAAGGGCGGGGCTTAGGCTCTGCATATATTTTTTTATTTCCACGTTTATTTCTAGTTAATTTTAGCAGAATGAGTCCTCCATATTTGTGGACCTCATCCACCATGACTCAGCAGCTTCCATCCTGGGGAAGCTTGTGTGAATCAGCGATTTCTCCTGGTGGTCGGAGTCCGAACGTCCCGGAGGAAACGTTCTCGTCATCTGTCGGACCGGGCCAGTTAGAACCAGCCAATAAGTATTAATAGGATTCCGTACATGGAAAATCATTTAAATGGTTTTAATGTTTAATAATTGTATTTATATGATTTTTCTGGGAATTGATACTATATGGATAAACTAAATTGAATACAAGAGTCTCCAGTTCTGATCATTTTTCACATTTATTTGAAAGAAAACAAAAATCATAAAGAGCAGGAGGGCTGGGAGGAGCTGGAGCTCCAGCCAATCAGATACCTTCATTAAAAACTCTCCTCTCATTGGTTGTCGTACGTTTTATCTCCTCTATAAACAAAAATATAGAAATCTGAGAATTATCTATGAAACATCATCAGAACCTTAAATCCCTGCTTAACACTGATCTGGGTCAAAACCCGACCTGCAGCGGTCCCACCGGGCCCTGCAGCTCTGTCTGTACATTTTATACAACTTTACATGGTTCTATCTGGCGGTCCGGATGGTTCTGGTTTCTAGACGGCGCCGCCGGGTCCGCCCGGCCCGCCGCCGCTCCGCGTCCTCAGCTCGTGCCACAGTTTGACGAAAGGTTCCCGGTTCTTCCAGATCAGCTCGTGTCCAAACAGGATGTACCATCTGAGGAGAGACGAGCCGTTACAACGCTGCCGCCTTCAGGTCAGAATGGGAACTACAGCTCCTCCAGAGTCTGGTTCTTGGGTTTCATGTATCAGGATGAATAGAACTGGTTTGGTTTCTGTCGGGTTCTGACCTCGGAGAGATCAGAAACACACAGAAGTCCATCAGTAAGGCGTCAAACATGTCGCTACGGGTCGGTTCTGTTTCTGATGGAGCAGAACCAGGCGGTACCGGCCGGGTTCCTAATCTGGGACGAAGTTATAGATCTACATTTTTCATCTGAAATGTATATCTAGGTATTTACCCCCCAAATTGTATCGACAGAAAAGCAAATCAGAATTAAAGCTACGCGTCTTAAATGTCACACAGGCAGTTTTATTAACTTACAGCCGTGGATGTTAATCAGAAATAATATCTTAATTTTTTTTTTTTCACCTTAAAAACTTTTGTCTTTAAAAAGAAAACCGTCCAAATTAGATCTAATCCTGGTTTCATTTCAATATTTGTCCGTTTTATCCTGATAATTTTCTATCAAATCAGAACACAAGCAGAAGATCATTTCTCTCAATGTTTTCCATCTTTCATCCTGTTTTCCTCCTGGTTCTGGTCGGGTTCTGTGTTGATATTCAAGTTTGTAATCACAGTTTTAGTCTCGTTCTGTTTTGGTTTAATCTATTCTCTCATTCTTAAGTGTGATAGTAAAAAAAAAAATCATTTAAATCATTGCAATTTTAAGTTTCTCTCTAAAGTTCTCCCAGTTTTCAGATGTTAAATCGGATATATTTTGGAGATTTTGCCTGCTAACCGTTTTGGAAATGTTAGCTGCGTCTCTATAGCCGCCGTAAATTTTACCGCTTGCGCACAAAGCTGTGAACAAGGACCGTCCTAAAGCACATTCTCATGTGTAGTAACTGCTACATCAGTCTGATTGATTGAAAGCCCAACACCGGCCTCTATACCCGCCACGCACGCCGCAGCGGTTCTCTGTCGTCGTTAAATTACACTGCATGCGCCCCACCTCCGCTCCGCTTCGGAGCCCAGAGGTGCTCAACGAAGCATGCGCGGGAATTGCGAGATTTCGCGATAAAGAGCAGTGCTACATACACGGAAGTCAGTCACCAAAATCATTCATTCCAAGGAAAACAAACAGAAAAGAACAGCTGATTCTACTTCTTTTTGCTATTATTCTTTGTCAAGATATCTCCACGGACTTTCTTAAACAATGGGTGAGTACATTTATAGCAGATAAGCTGTATTTATAGCGCATTTTTTATCTTAAAAAATAAATAAATCTGTCTTTACTGATTTATTTTGAAAAACCGGATGATCTGCATTTTCAGCATCCTGCCTGGTACTTTTTTATTTGTGTAGATTTACTGCGGGCTTGCTCCGGCGTCCGGCAAAATTCGATTCAATCCTATTTTGCCGGAGTGCGAAACGGCGGCCGGCGCCCTGCGCCGCACGGCGGCGGAAGTGGAATAGTTCTTTTTCATTACAACGGGATCAGATTTGTTGCAGCGTACGTGGCGGAGCGGAGTGCATGTAGTGGAATTTAGGTGTAACCGATAGGCTTTAGTAGGCCTACGGGGAGGGGTGGGGGGTGGGGGGTCAGAGTGAAGGCGCCTCTAAGATCTTGGGAATTTTCCCATCACACAAACCTGATTTTTTTCTCTCTCAAACACTTCGGTCAGGCCTGCATTCTTATTTATTCTAATCTTAATTCCTATCATATCCTGATATCATCAGCAGCTTTTAGTGACCATTAACCTGGGAAAGGTCAAAGGTCATCTCTAAACCAGCTGAAGGAGAACATCTGAGCATGATCAGACTGTACAGGGTCGGGTAGCAGGTTAAAGGTCACGACCCTGAGCCAGTATGGCTGCTGGGAACGGTGGGAGAAAGAAAGCACGGTGGCGGAGGCGTAGTGATGTGGGTTCAGACCGGCAGAGTGGAATGTGTGGTGTGTTTTCTGTCCACCAGAGGGCGCAGCTCAGAGAGGAACTCACATCCCGAACAGAGCGCCCCCTAGATGAGCGGCGTGGTCGAAGAACTTCCAGCCCAGCACCAGGCCCGCCGTATCCATGGCGACGATGGCCTTCAGCGCCTGCAGAGGGAGAAACAGAGGATGACGAAGGTGGGGGAGACGGAGCAGAGCCGGAGGAGGAGGTGGGCGGAGCCTCGTACGTTGGCGGCGGTGAAGGTGAACATGGGGAGGAAGATGATGGCCAGCTTGGCTTCAGGCATCTTGGTGCAGACGGCGGCCAGGACGGTCATGATGGCTCCAGACTGGAAGACAGGGAGGACAGGTTGGGAGGAGGAGGAGGAGGGAGGAGGGAGGAAGAGGGAGGAGGAGGAGGCGCTCACCGCTCCGAGGGACGGGCTGAACCTCCCTGCTGCCGTCTTACAGACGTAGCTGAAAAACGTAGAGACGACGCCTGGACAGAGGAAGAGGACAGATCAGGACGGAGCGCCTCAGTGACCCGTCAAGGCCCCGCCCCCCCTCCCCCCCCCTCCCCTCCCAGCTCACCTGCAGACAGGTAGACGGCCATGAACTGCTCCCTGCCCAGCATGGAGACGGCGCTGGAGGAGAAGCTCCACAGGACGTACATGTTGGCCGCCATGTGGAGGAAGGAGAAGTGGGAGAAGGTGGAGAGGAGCATCGGGGAGCAGAGAGACTCTGGGGGGGACGGACAGAGCACAGGGTGGTTACCACGGCGACGCCCGCTGCAACGGCTGGGGGGGGGGGGGGGTGCCCACACTGGAGGCAGGGTTGGAGGTGAAGTATCGGACCATGAAGGGATGGAGACGGGGAATCCTCCAGCAGAGGAAGACCACGGCGTTGGCAGCGATGATGCCTGAGGAAGAGGAGGGAGGCCATGTGACTTCATCCCCAGCGGGGCCCCACAGCGCCCCCTGCTGCACCAATACAGGAATTACCCACAAGTCTCTGTGATCAGATTCTGACAGCCCAAAACATTTCTGCACCAATATTACCTCCATGTTCTGCGGGAATCACTAAATATATTTTAAAACCTCTTTAACACTTTTTAAAAATGTAATACTTTGGTCACAATGCAATAATAGATTCATAATATCAGACCAATTAGTCATCGTTTTCCAACGGCTGAATCCGGAAAAAGTTCAGGCATTTCCATTTATTCACACCTCAGCTCATTAGCGCCACTCGGAGGTCAGATCCAGCAGATGAGAAGGTGAAGGAGCGACAGCAGCAGCAGCTCTAGAATAAAAACTGGCTCCTGACAGGAAGCTCTTACCACTGCTTGTGCGGCTTCTTCATCCACGTGTGATCAGATTTTTCTGATGCCTACTGAGGTAAAACACAGTAAGCCTCCCGCATGTCTCAGCGCTCAGAATCTGCAGCGTTTATACGGTAGTCCTGCATGGCTTCACCGCGGCTATCAGTTAGCCTGATACGTCTGTAGCCACATGGTACAGGAAGCAAACAGCCCGCATAAATGAACTGCTTCATCAGTTTACGTGGGTCTGTTTTAGCCTTTGTTCCCAACATCTTAATATTAACCAAATTTAAGATTTCTTAGGGGAAAAGTTTGGGGGGGTTTTTGCTTCAACCTGGACCTTATTTTAGCAAATGTTACGTTTATTTACTCATCAAGAGAAGTTTGGAGCCACATGGAGTCATTTAGGAGAAGCCTACAATCCACCAGTGTGTGAATGTAAAAGTGAATGAAGAGTGGAATTATAAAGCGCTATATAAATGCAATCCATTCTTATTAACATATAATAGGAGTCAATGTGAGCAGGAGAACTATTCCTAACCAAACCTGTTAAAGTGAAGGAGTTATGGGGCAGATAATTCCTCATTACAGGCAGCAAATCTCCTGCCCTGATTGGCTCCCGTTGTACGGATAAACGCTGATCAGACTGGATAGAAACTTCTCCTGAAGGACTCAAAACTTGACCAAAAAGTAAGGTCCAGGTTGAAACAAACCCTGAACTTTCCCTTTAAGGGTCGTATTATTCCTGAAATCAGTCGATCAACGTTTGGAACGGTTCCAGACCCGGAACAGTTAGCTCGGTACCAGGTCTGGTTCTGATGGGACGTTTGGTTCTGCAGGGAATCTATGGTCTCAGAGTGATATCATCTTAAGATGTAACTGAAAAGAAATATTGGCAGTGAAACTAAAAGTTAGCATTGAAAAATATAATTGTAACTTAAAATCTTATATATATGCAGTAAAAAACTCTGTATTGAAATTGTAAAAACAATTGAAAGCGAAAACAAATGAAACTTAAAACAATTTACTCACAAGTTTTCACACTTTCATCTTTATTTTTCAAGGCCGATATTTCTTTTCAGTCTGATGTTGAGCTGATATCATTCCGCGCCCGTCAGAGCGGTAAAATCAAAGCCGCTTCTCCAGGTGGGATCCTGATCTGATCCCAGACCCGGTACCGGTCCAAACCTGAGGACGGCTGGAAGGTGACCTGAACTCACCTGTGACCATCTTCTGGCCCTCAGTCAGGCTGCTCCACCATTGGTTGACCTGAAACGCAAACAGCCAATCATCATCCTCCTCCTCCTCCTGCAGCTTCCGACTCCGTTAAACTCCGACTCTCTCACCTCCTTTCGGACGTCTCCTCGTTTCTGAGGCCGCACCCTCTCCAGCCAATCGGCTCGCAGCTCGTTGAAGTAGCTCTGGACTCTGGACTTGAGCGCCTCGTACTGCCAGATGGCCGCCGAGCCGAAGGAGCAGCCTGTAAACTGACATGGAGTTAGCAGCGGGCCGCGGCAGCGCCCTGGGCTCCCCGCCGACTCCACCTACCCCCACGGTGAAGAGGAGGGGCCGGACGAGGCGGCCGAAGGCCCGCGGCGGGCTGGGGGGCGCCCGGTTCTGGAGCGTCGCCTCAGGGGGATCGGGCCGGGTCGGGACCGGATCCTCCGCCTTCTTCGGTTCTGCTTTCCTGGTGACTTTCCTGAAGCCGGATCTCTGCTGGAGGCTGTTAGGCCACCTGCTGGAGACACGCGGTACAACACCATCAGGAGCGTAGCGAGGTTTTATTCTACACAATCCTAACAAGAGAGCAAAATCAATGTGTGAAGATACAGTTAAATAAAACAGCTCTACAATAACCAAAATCCAATAAATCCCTAAATAACAAATAAATAAATAGGTCTGCTTTAAATATTTAAGTGGTTTTTTTTGTTGAAGTTTTGGATCATTTAGGTTAAGGATGCAGTTCTGGGTAACAATGATGCAGCAAAAACTGGAGAAAGACTTCCTGGTCGCACAGAAAGGCTGATTCAGACGTTCAACACAGAGAAAACATTTCTGACTTTTCCACCAATAGAAACTATAGTTTTTGATCATTTTATTTTGCTTTAATAGTTAATGTTTTCAGGCTATTTATTCATTTAATTTAGTTGTTTTTATTCAAATACATAAATATCTTTAATTGAAATTTTTTTGCCGTCTTAATTGTTTAATTGTAAGTTTCTTTAATTTAAAAATGTTTATTTATTTAGGTAATTATTATGTAAGTATTTTGTTTCATTTATGATATATTTTCCTCATTTATTTGTTATTTTCGGATCATACAGCAGCTTCATAACATAATAAATTATAGTTGTAATCTGGAAGAACAACCTGACTATTTCGATGCACAGCTGTAATATTTCGGCCTGTTGGATGAATTCAGAGGTTAAATCCTCTGTAACTGATATCTTTCATTAATTGTCGCCAATATCATCATCACAATATTCAGCTTTTACAACTACATACTTATTCTACTTTCCAGATTTAATCATTTAAAATATTTTTGGTACAGAGATAGTTGTATTTATTCATTTATGGTTGTGCTACTTTTCTTAAATATATTATTCTCCAATAATAAAAAAAATCATCAATTCCTGCTGGAACATTTCTCACTCTCATCTGAACAACGCGACACATTAACGGACCAAATAAAACCATAGAAAATTAGGGTTTTATTCTTTTTGCCGTAAATATAAAAAGAATAAAAACTGTTTCAACCCAGAACATTTTACAGTTTTAGAATCAAAGTCAGCGAATCGATTTAATCTGCTTGGTTTATTTAGGTAAGAAACGTTTTTGAAATAATGTGAATCATAAATTGAACTTGAAGCATTGTTCAGTAAATAGGAACAATTAAAACCAATGGACAATTGGAGCAAAATATGAAATATTTACTGAGTTAAGAGGAATTAGCAGGAGCTGCTAATGCTAACGGTGACTCAGGAAGTAAATAAAATATCATGAGAATCATTTTTAATGTAATATTCTGTTTAATTAAACAGGAGCTTCCATCAATTATTCCTGTATCGCTTCATAAAATGATATATTTTAATTAATTAACCAAAGTCAGAGTGAAACTGAGCCCAATAAGCAGCAGTTAGCAGCAACTAGCCATCTTATTTAACCCATTAAGCTGGATCTGACTGTCCTTCATGCTAACAGATGCTAACTCCTCCCAGCGGGGCTCTCTGGGACGCTGGCCGGGACCGGCTGCTCTCCCTCCGGCTACTGAGTGTTGACTGACCCGCCTGCCGTCACGGAGCACCGGAACGGGTCTCCTCCGGTCAGTCTGCAGAGGACCGAGCAGCTCCTCCAGGCCATGTCGCTTCGTAACGGTCACCGGCGGCTGCAGCTCTAACCGCTTCCGGGTCAGGTCGGCGCCCAGCAGGCAGCAGCTACAAGCCCTGCGAGAGCCACAGCGACACCTAGTGGACGGGAGGAGACATAGCACACATGGACAAAAACAAAACAATAAAAAAGTGACATCAAAACGCTTTGTCACATCCGCCTGGAATGTCAAAATAAGAGGGAATCATAAAAAAAGATTTTGTTTTAAAACTGAAATAACCACAATAATTAAAAAAATTAAATATAAAAATGTAATTAAAAACCAGCTCGACTAAAAGAGCCATCTATAAAAACCAAAGCAAATCCAGAGGTGGAAAGAGTAGACAAAACTTTATTATAAGTAGCACTACTTTAACATATTTTTACTCAAGTAAAAGTACAAAGTAGTCATCTAAAAAAATACTCGAGTAAGAGTAAAAAGGTATTTGGTAAAAAGGCTTCTCAAGTACTGAGCACTTGTTTTGTGATTGTAACATATAATAATTAGGGATCATGCAATTGGACAACAAAGTTATGTTATAATTCTAGCGATTAAAATAAAAATATGCCACACAAATGTAAAATAAAAAAAAAACTTGACAAGAAAAACTTTTCCAGATATTTTAAAAAATAAAACGAATGAAATAAACACTTACAGTCGGGGAAAAAAAATAAATATATATATATATATACATATATATATATATATATATATATATATATATATATATATATATATATTGGACCAGGGTAAGGCTCCCCTTTGACCTCAAATGGGACAAGAGCCTCAGCAGACAGAAAATAATGTTGAAATGATGAAGCTAGTGTCCAAAAAACAAGAAGTTTCACTTTAACATAAACTGCAGGTGTGATTCTCATGCTTTATTGGTTCAAACATTGAGTTTTATTTAGCAAAGTTATATGTTGTGTGTACAGGGGCCAGAAACTTTCCTCCACCAGGAGTAGCAATACTTCATAAAATTATTACTGAAGTAAAAGTAATAAGCAGGGATGTCCAATACCGTTCTAAAGTACTGGTATTGGTTAGTTAGTCCAATACCATGAACTGATACTTACAATGTGGAAATTTTTATTTTACATTTGAAAATTTTGTTTTGTGGTCATTTAAAAAAAAAATCTAACAAGCAGGTAAGAAAATAAAACCAGTTTTCCAATTCATTGAATTTTTTTGTGTGGTACAAATATTGAATTTGGTACTGTATCGTATTGGTATCGTATCGGGTCGAAAGAAGTGGTTTTGTTGCATCCCTAATAAAAAGTACAGTCTGGTAAAACTACTAAAAGTATTTTTATAAAAAAGTTAGTCAAGTAAATGTAACTACTTCCTACCCACTTCTGAGCAAACTGAGGTTTATTATAAGGAAACAAACCAACTACAGTTTAGTTCCTGGCATCAACAAACCGGACTTTTTTATCTCAGTTCTGACATAAATGTGAAATTCAGTACATGTCAGTTTTGTTCCGCAGTGATTATCTCAGATATTTAGCAGCTCTTTAGTTTTTCTTTTTTAACCATTTTAAATCTGGTTCACTTTAATCTTTAAATAATGTAATAATTAATGTTGTATTTCTCTGTTGTCATACATTTGCACTTTTCTTGCGTTAAAGAAGATTTTACACATGTCAGAAATCTAAATTTGAATATTTATTTCATAAATATCAATAATAATGTTTTGGGGTTTGGTTGCATTATTTTTACACTGAGTGATTATTTTTATTTTTTGACATGCAAGATGTTCATCATTCACTAAAAAACACACAAAAGTGAAATAAAATAAATAAATCAAACATAGCTTTACTATATTCTCATCTAAAGTATTTTCATATCATAAAGTTATTCTCTCCTTAACGTCCACATGGCCAAAAAGGAGGAGAGAGAGGTAACTACTTATCTAGCTCTTCCTCTTCATTTTCTATTTAATTTAAAGTAATTATTTTATATAACCTGGCTAAACATAATAATAACAGCAGAAATCTCTGGCCTTGATAATAATTCCGAATGAATTACCAGTAAAGGCAAACAGATTAAATATAAAACCCATCTTAATAAGATTACTCGATTATGTTCAGTATATGTATTTTTTATATTAAAAATATAGTAAAGTTGCCTTTTAATACATGTAATGATAAATAATACTTTCACCCATCAGTTTTAATTGTGGTTGTTTGTTTATTTTATTTTTATTTTTTATTGAAGATATTCAACAAACATACAAGGAAGTGAACATTGTCTATATTCTTACAGATTACTATAGCGATTGAGCAGGAGCAACAACTATACAGAATAAATCTGAATTTTAGATCACAATTATCAAACTTCACAGATAGAAAACAAAAAAGAAAAAACAAAAAAACAAAGGAAACGTAATAGGGGCCATTTTAAATTAACTTACATTTTTCAAATAATGAATATAATTTAGGGCTTTTCTTATCTTTAACCAGTTTAAGAGATTTACTGAAAAGATTTAGCTCATTCCTCCAATGAGTCAGAGAAGGTTTGGTTTTATAGAACCTGCATTTATGAATTATTTGTGGTTGTAGTTTCTATAGTAAATGCTCCCTCGGGCTGGCTGAGACTTTTATTGTGAAGGCGGTGTAAGCGGGGCGGCCGCTTCCGGTTCTTGTGTTCGGTGTGGCTCTGCTCGGCTCGGTTCGGCCCAGAACAGACCCACAGCAGCAGCAGCAGCAGCAGCAGCTGGAGTGAGAACCATGGCGGCTCCAGCTCTCTCCGGTCGGACCGGCTCCGTGGGAAGCCTCGGGAACAGCCCCACGGCCACGGCCGCAGGGAGGCTGCCCCAGGGGGGCTCCGGGCCCGAGCTGGACTTCAGGTCCGCGGCCCGCATGGAGGACCTGAACCGGCTCATCCAGGAGTTCAGCAAGCACGACCAGCGGGAGTACGACGACCAGCGGGCCCTGGAGATCCACACGGCCAAGGACTTCATCTTCTCCATGCTGGGTGAGCTCCTCCTCCTCCTCCTCCTCATCATCATCATCCTCCTCATCCTCCTGGATGATGCTCTGCAGCAGCGTCAGGTCCGCAGGTGTCTATCCGGTGCAGAGCTTCCTCCCTCTGGCTTCCTGCAGGTCCAGATGTTGGGCAGCTGGTTCTGTTGGTTCCATCAGAACCGGCTGTGTTCTCCACCTAAGATCAGTGGAAGATCCTGCACAAATTTGTTTTACTTATTTTACAAACTAGGAACCTTTTACCGGCTCTCACTCTCCCTTTCATTGTGTTACTTCACTTCCTGTTTCTTATGTGAGAAGGATGGAGAATATGTTGTATTTTACCAATGAAGGAGCTATGGGGGAAATAATAAAACCCATCAGTTTTTGTTGAAATTCGCTGTTTTGAATCCAGAATAAATCACCTACACGATTCCTGTAGGTCTGATGAGAAAATAATCATCTGTAAGCAGAAACACAGCAGCAGCGAGCGGCGAGTTTTCAGGAGAACAGTCTTTATCAATGACTTTTTACATCCGCTGAGTTATTTAGGATTTAAAACCGTTTCGGCCGATCTCAGGTCTAGTTTCCTTTTATTTATAACTTTAGCAGCGGATCAAGGATCTTTTCCCAGCAGCTGGTCGAGCTTTTGGTCCGGCAGAAACCAAAGTTACAGCGTCGGAAATACTTTCTCAGAGACTCCTGAGAGTTTTTAACACGATTTTAATAAGTGATTATTCCTAAATGAGCAGGGGCGTATCCAGGAGTTTAATAAAGAGGGGCTAAAGGGGCCCCGGGTGGGTCTGTAGCACCAAAATAAAAGCAGAGATGTTCACAAGTTATTTTATTTTTACTAAGGTTTATGCGAAAATGTAGCCTCAAACTCTGCTAACAATGTTTCAACTCATATGTATATATATATTTGATTTCAATAAAAATTCAAATCAGGCATAAAAATGATTTGTTTTCGCGTTTCACTTTAATTTACGTTATTATCTATTTTAATAATCATTGATATGCATATTATTTTATGTTTTTCCACAAATCCAGCGAGATCAAAGTAAAGGCCACAAAACTTTAATAGAAAACAGTTTGGGGGATAGCTGCACGCTGCAAGGACTTCTGGGTAATGTGATTGTGTTTATTGTAGAAATTCTGTGTTGTAGTTTGTGTTCCAAACGAAGCCGTGCTCCGTAGTCAACCCGTGGGTGATGTCGTTGTTGTCGTCAGTGTTTGTTGTCTGCGCAGCATCATAAGCGGCGTTTTCATATTACAAATATTACGCGCAAAACTTTGTCGACATTGCGCAAATGTCGGAAAAACACAATTTCGCAATTGCGGTGTTTCCGTTCAACAACAAACTCAGTTTGAATCACAACACGCGAGTGAGAAAAGTGGTGACAGATGTGAACATTTACAGTGTATATATTCATATATATTCATATATATTCATGTATTTCAGGCACTAGCGCTCATTATCAGCCATAAGGAGGAGACGCAATCGGCTTATAGAGGCAATGGAGCAACAAAGCTCTTGGTAAATGCTCGCGATTCTTTGCCGTTTTGATTCTAATATATTAGTTATGTATTTATCCCGGAACCGACTCAGTCTCTTCATGAACTCAAACATGTTTCGCCATCTTTCTCCTCCTCCCACTGCTTCGTCTTTTTCACTCGTGGTAACATCCGGTTGTTGCTCGTGTGACTGAGGTGATACGAAAAAGGTGTTTGCATCGCTGTTTTGCGCTCGCAAAAAAAAAACGCCTCACCCAAGCGCAAACACTTTTTTTTAGCAAATAAGTGCCGTGTTTCCATCCGGCGAATTTATTTTCACGACTTCAATTTGCGAATTTTCATTGGTAATGGAAACGACGGTGCACATGGTTTGGGTTTCTGCCTTGACCCTCGTAATTGGTGCAAGAACGCTTGGACTTTAGACGTACTTTCTTCTCTGGTGACTCATTTCCTGGGTAGCGTCACATTAGGAGCTTCTCTTGCATTTAAAAAAAAAAAAAAAAATCGTAAAAAACACAATATTTGTGCCTTTCCTTTTTTATTTTTTTTTTGTGCCTGTACGGATACCGTATTAGGGTTCAGCTCCACCCCAAATATACGTATTTCTTTGAAAAAAGTTTGCTTTTCTAAGTATTTAGTAAAAGAAAACCACACATTGTAACTTTTTGTTACGACTTTTCACGAAAGGTGCCGCAGCATCAGACATTTTAGGCCACAATATTAACGTGAAAGTGCCGCAAAGTCCTGGAAGGACTAATGTAGCATCTGTAATTCCGTTGAACGTCCCATAATCCTTTGCTGCATCACTGTCACATGCTGACCCGACCATCTTCCTTTTTTATTCGCCTCTGTCAGTGCGCCGCAGGGCGGCTACAGCGTAGCTTACCATCACCAGTGTGTGAATGACTGAATGTGGCGTAAAGCGCTTTGGGTTCCGTAGGGAATAAATAAAGCGCTAACCAAGTAAAGGCCATTTGCCATTTATTCTTTCCTCTTATGGTGTGTTCGATAACCCGGGTTTGACGCCCGAGTAAACAGCGTTCCAGTCAACGTTGTTTGATGAGTCAGGATTCCAACATGGCGGCGCCCAGGTAGCCGTAGTTTCAGTTTCTCTAACAAACATCGTTTTCTGATGTACTTAACATAAAAACACCAGTTAGGGTTATAGGCTCCACATGTAAGATGGATTTTAGGGCCGTTCGTAATAGTCTGTCTGTAAAATACCTACTGTAGTTGATGTGAGTGGCGGCCATGTTGAAAGTCAGAGTCGGAGCAAAATAAAATCTGACTTCTGAGGGCGTTCTAGTTCATTCTTTTCCACTCAGGAGTCAGAATTTCTGAGTTCAGAGCAAAAATAGAACACACCATTAGTCCCTCCAAACCCTGCAGAATGATGCAGCCACCACCGTGCCTCGGGTCCTGATGGAGGAGGTTCAGACGGAACCGCCCTGAGGTTCTCCCAGCTGCAGGCTGATGGATCAGCGGCGCTGAGCTCTGGATGGATTAGTGAGAGATGCTAAAAAAAGATGGATTTAGAGCTGCAGCTGTGAGGGGCGGGTCCGTCTGAGCCGTGGGATACGCAGAGCAGAGAGAGCACAGAACAGAACCAGGGAAGGTTGAAACGGGTCAGAATGTGGAAGATTTGGGTCTGATCCAACAGAACCAACAGAGGAAGCGTTTCTGCGTCGTCTGTTCGGACTGGATCCGTCTGTGTGCTACTTCCTGTTGGGATTAACGTCAGTCAGGAACCGCTCTGCTGATGAAATCCTCTTATAACCATGTTACTGCTCGGCTCCCTGAAGCATTCCGCTCAGCTTCAGGTCCAGGACTTTGACTAGACCCGTGCCTGACAGCTGCTGTGAGCTCATCCAGACCGGAGGTTTGGCTTTCCACCTGGCACGCTCTCGGTGCCTCAGGTTGTAGAATACTGTCCCCACCAGCTGGTTCTGGAGATCGCAAAAATCAGAGCAAAACTGCAGTTGCATAACTGAGTTGCTGGTATGCAGGAAAAACAGTTTTATTTTAATAAGTATCATAAACTCCCCAAACCACATATATTTCTGCCCATTCCTTCTAATTTTTCCTATTGTCTTTGTAAAAATGATCACTGATACCATTTCCAATTCAAGGAATAAATTCTCATTGTCAGTAAAAAATTATTATTATTAAATCTTATCTTAAATATTATTTTTTAAATTATTACTATTTGTCGAATAATTATTAATTCGGTTCCACCAAAGGAGCTCGGGTGAATTCATCACTGATTCAAGCGAGGCTTTTATGCGTCAGCGCCACGTTAATGGTAGTTCCTGTCAGTCGATGCTGTATAAGTGAGAAAGAAAGAGCCACGACTTATTAATGCAGCCTATGAGAATCATAATTACATCATAACCAATAATGGGAACACCATAGAAAAGCTCTTCAGGCTGCATTTTGTTATAATGTGAATTAGTTGATGTTGCTACACGGATGGTTTAGAGTGTGACACAGTGAGCGCTGAGAAGAGCTTCTAACTGTAAAATTCTAAAGTCGTGTTAATAAATCATATTTTCTGGTTGGGTAGGGCAAGATAATCTGGTGTCTGTTGTGAATTATTAAAACCAGAATATAACACACGTCAGAAAAGAGCTGACAGGTTAAATGTGTTAGAACATGAAGAAAGGATGTAAAATTATTTAACAACTAAATAAGAGCAGTTTCTAGTCTTCAAAATGTAAAGTTACATTAATACAGTATTTTATTTTAGATATATATTTTGTGACCTGTTGCAAGGTACTATAAGGCAATTTTCACACATTTAGTAGAGCTGGACGATATATATATATATATATATATATATATATATATATATATATATGTATATCTTAATGCTTTATAATCTTACAAACATACTTTACAATATTAATGGCTGAAACCGTTGGTTCAGTTTGTAAGTAAAGCTGATATTAATCCAGTTCAGCTAACCAGCTACTCACCGATGCCAGAGTGTAGACAGAGCCCAGAACACTGAAGCCCAGTCCAGTTACTTAGAGCGGAAACCTTCAGGTCTATCCATCCCCAGTTGTGTTTTTTAAAGCGTTTTTTGCTTCTTCGGACCGGGTGGAGAACCGGGGAAATTTTTAAAAGCTGCAGGTGTTGTTAGCAGCGCGACCTGGGTAGTTTTTCTATATCTCTCCGTAACATTGATTTACAGCGAGCCGTGGCCGTGGAGTCCTGTTTAAGATAACTGACCGTAGTAATTTATTTGGTTTATTATTGCTACGTTTAGTGTTTTAGTGCGTCGAGGATCGGTTCAAAACGGGACGCGACCTTTACCTGAGCTACTGAAACATTTTACGGGATAACTTCTACCTTGCTGTGACATCTGACAGAGATGAACTTAGTTTTACTAGGATGATTCGTTTAGGGACCATCAACAAATTCTGCTGTAGCTCAAGCAGGGTTGTGCCGATGAACGATGTCATCGTCCATCGTGATGGTTGACCAACATCACGATGGAAAGCCACCATCGTGACGCCACGCCCCACACCCTGTCAGACAGGCACTAATCCTTTATTCTTTCTATAGTTTAACTAAAACCTTTGCACGGACCAGAATGTAACGACTGAGAATATAGCTAACTAATGAATGTAGCACAGTGGAAAATACTTTTTTTATTTTGCGTGGTTTGAGTGTGTGGATTTGGTGTGTTTTGTTTCCCTCTGTGAAGCTCCAAAAAAAAAAAAGAACAAAAAAAGAAATGATCTGGATGATTCAGGACAAGGAGCGCAGCAATCAGCTGCTTTGTTACAGCTGCGCAAAACTTGTTACGCTGCAAATAAAAAGAGCCGAGGCAGGACGGCAAAGACTGAACCCGCCGGCCGAACACCACGAGCGATTACTGCGCACTAAAGCTGAAGATCTTTGCCCGAACCCGTCCATCTCTTTAGCGCGATAATTTATAACAAAGCGCTGCAGTGGGACACTTGCGTTATTCCGTATGTACCTGTCAAGGTGTTACCGGCACACAGCATGCATCATGATGTGAGAGACCCACTCCTCTCTGATCAACACAGAGAACATGCTTTCTCTCACAGAAAATGCTGAGGTGTGAATGCACTATTATCCCAAGTTTAGAGTTGCAGAAGTCTCCTGCGTTTTTATAGCAGCTCCCTGATGCCCAGACGTCGGATAAAATCTCCTGAAATCTAAAGGAAGCGGTCTAGAGCGCAGACAGAAACGCACGCAGGCGAGAAAGACTTTTACGCAACAGAAGCGGTTAAAGCTTCATATAGCTGCAGACTAAACAAAAAGTTTATAAATCAACATGCCTTGAAATTATAATTATTCGTTTATAATTTTAAGCTTCAGATAGCAGGCTTATTTGACCGGAGTTCCAGACATTTGTCCAGTAAAGTGAAAACCGGACAACACGACCGTCTAGGTGCCAGTTTTTTTTTTCTAGCGGAAAAATGTTGGGTTTAATCGGTTCGCGCTGTCAATAAAAACATACTCTTTGGCTCGGGCTGAACTCTGTCGGGTTCAGATCGGTTCGAGGCCAACTTTTAAGGCCCGATTACAGCTCTACCGCGCACACGTCTCCAGCGGCAGACGGGCGGCGCGAGGCAGATAATTACCGTTTCACCTGTTTTGAGAAGCGAGCAGAGATCGCTGCAGAACTTTCACTATGCGCACTATGAGTCAAGGCTGCGCAGATATCGGTGCCTGTCTTTTTGTTTTCCTGCTGTTTTTGGCTGAAAGGGGGAATGAGAGCGTCAAAGGAGATCAACTGTTCCCCTCTCAGCTGACGTAGTGGAGTATGCTCGGCTGGAAGAGCTTATTATAAGGCTTTTACCTGGAAGGAGAACGACCTGTAGTGAGTTTATTAAGTATAGCTTAATCCTCTTATTTACAAGGCAAAGGAAAAAAGCCCGCTTTTCAGTTTAAAGCTCTGAAAAGGTCCAGACCAATGCCGAACTCTGTGCGCACATAAAAGCAAGCTTTATTAAACTAAGTGTACATTTTCTTATACCTCAAAATTATTTTTGCATCTGATCCATTCCGGGCTCCTTGCAGACATGAAGGGAAGATTGAGGTTTTTTTTATCCTTCTATTCCTCTCGCCTGTTAAAATTGATTCGCTTGCTCCAAATCCCCTTTTGCACTGAAGCGACGGGGGAGCAGTTTGCAAATCGCAAAATGCTTGTATAAGTGTAGTGAAATAATGAAAGTACAGTTTACAAAATTACGTTTTTTTTGCTGTATGTTAAGTAAACATTTTTATGTCGGTGTGAAGACATAAGTGAACAACAAAAGGACGTGCAACCCACTGAAACCTTGCGCCGTTCACTGTGACACACCTCTAGAGCTCAGTGAAGCTCGCACAGTGTGGTGGCATGAAGCCGAAGCCGGTATGTTGTCACCTCTGTTCCTTGGTGTAAACCTTGGACTCGCTCTTCTTCGTTGTACGAACTCTTGAAACCTGTGCAGTTTTGCCTGAGGGTCCGGTTCGTTGGAGATTTGTCTGCACCCAGGTTTCAGGTGATTGTACAGCGGACTGACCCTTGACGAATGCCTTCCGGTGTTGTTAGACCTTTGTTCTCGTTCCTTTCCTGATTGGGTCTCTCTTTCTTGGTTCTTCTCGTAGGGATGGTTCAGAAGCTGGACCAGAAGCTTCCAGTTGCCAATGAGTACCTGCTCCTTTCTGGAGGCGTTCGGGAAGGTGTGGTGGACATGGACCTGGATGAGCTTAGCGTCTACGCCCGTGGCACAGATTACGACATGGACTTCACCCTCTTGGTCCCGGCGCTGAAACTCCACGACCGGAACCAGCCGGTGACCCTGGACATGAGGCACTCGGCGCTGGGCCACTCCTGGCTCAGCCTGCGTCTCTTTGACGAGGGAACCATCAACAAGTGGAAGGACTGCTGCACCATCGTCGACCACATCAACGGCACCACCAACTACTTCTTCTCCCCGACGCTGGTGGCCGACTGGTTCTACCAGTCCATCTCCCTGGTGCTGCTGGAGGTGCAGAAGAAGCCGCAGAGGGGGATGCCGAGGGTGGAGAAGGTGGAGCGCAACGGGACCGTCATCTCCGTCATCCTGGGCGTGGGCAGCAGTCGGATGCTCTACGACGTCGTCCCGGTGGTGTCGTTCAAGGGCTGGCCGGCGGTGGCCCAGAGCTGGCTGATGGAGAACCACTTCTGGGACGGGAAGATCACCGAGGAGGAGGTGATCAGCGGCTTCTACCTCGTCCCCGCCTGCTCCTACAAGGGCCGCAAGGAGAACGAGTGGCGACTGTCGTTCGCCCGCAGCGAGGTCCAGCTCAAGAAGTGCATCTCGTCGAGTCTGATGCAGGCGTACCAGGCCTGCAAGGCCATCATCATCAAGCTGCTGTCCCGGCCCAAAGCCATTAGCCCCTACCACCTGCGCAGCATCATGTTGTGGGCCTGCGACCGCCTCCCCGCCAACTACCTGGCTCAGGACGACCTCTCCGCCCACTTCCTGCTGGGCCTGATCGACGACCTGCAGCACTGCCTGGTCAACAAGACATGCCCCAACTACTTCATCCCTCAGTGCAACATGCTGGAGCACCTGTCCGACGAGACGGCCATGCTGCACGCCCGCAAACTGTCCTCGGTGCGCTCCGACCCGGCCGAGCACCTCCGCACCACCATCGAGCACGCCAAGGCCGCCAACAGGCTGACGGTGGAGCTGCAGTGGAGGGGCAGCTCCACCAGCCTGCCGTCGCCGCAGTCGGACGCCGGCGGCGAGAGCCAGCCCGACGACCGGCTGGCCAAGAAGCTTCAGCAGCTGGTGACAGAGAACCCCGGGAAGTCCATCTCGGTGTTCATCAACCCGGACGACGTCACGCGGCCGCACTTCCGCATCGACGACAAGTTCTTCTGAGACTGAGAGACGCTCCTCCTCCCGTCTCCTCCCCAAACCCCGGTGCTCCCCTCCCCTCCCTGCCTCTGAAACTTACTTTTTTTAACTTTTTTTATGTTTCCTGCCACAACGTGAAGTGATCGTCTAGTAGTCTGCCACAGTTTCTTATGTTTTTTAGTTTTATTTTTCTACTCCCCTCCCCTCTGCCCTGGTTTTTCACTGTGTGCCCTGTGTTTTCTACCTTCTCAATGCCTTTTAAACTGACAGCTCGTTTTTAAAACCGAAGGAAGGGACTGGAATCCGCCTCACGATCCGAACGCTGCTGGTCCTGCAAAAAAAGGTTGATACTTATCAGGGATCCTGGAGAAGAGAAGAGACTTCCTAAAAGAATGTTGGGTTGTTGTCTTGGAACCAGGAGCGGACCCAGCACAGATCCCTGCGGAGGTGGATTCTGTCCCGCTGAGGAATGTCTCCGCCCTAGTTGGCGATGATGGTACTAACGTCTTAGAAACTAACTGTAAATAGAAGAAAAACTGACCGAAGAGTGAAGAGGGACGGGAAACGTACTAATGATAATCTGTGGGCTACTTTTCGTCTAATTTTGCACTGAATGTAAAATAATCACCACCTTTCCTCCTGAGTGTAGACATCCTGGTTTTTAGACAAACTTCCATGTGAGCAGAGAGGCGACGCTGCGCCGACGGACCGTCCGAATGTTGAACGTAGACCAGGTGATGCTGAACTCTTCCACTCTTAATTTGCATTAAATTTTAAAAGGGAACAACATGTTTCGCCCAAACAACATCCCCAACCTCAATAGTCTAAAAGGTGATTATGATTTCTCTTGCAACCAAAGAGAAGTAGAGTTATTTAAAAGAAGGTAAAACTGATTAGGCTTGTTGAGTTGTAGAAGAACACAGTCGTTTTGGTCGTTTTCCCTAACCTTAGAGTTCCACCTCAATGTGGGCGGAGCCGTCCTGGCCCGAAAAGTGTCGAGGCGTGATTCGTTAGCATCAGCCCCCCGTCTGGCTCCTTCTGGGTTTTCCTCATCATCCAGAACCACGGGGATTTCATCGCTTTCTGTCTCCTCTAAGCTCAGCACACGCTCAGTCGCTGCTGGGAATTTTTTTGTCTCGTTTCATGACGTTTTGCATTTTCAGCTAGACTCCGGCCCAGTAGATCCGGTACCATGTACCAGCTCCTAATGGGGAAGCCTCAAACTGAGTCAGCACTAGCGGAAGAGGGGCTAACGACTCTGTCTCAGCGGTGACACCTAGGGGCTAGACTGTCAGCTGACACTTTATCATCGTCACGATTAGCAAAAGTATCGAAAATCAAAACCACAACTGGAAGGTTAGAGAAGGAGGGTGCTGGATGGAGCTCCATCAGGAAACCCGTTTCTTCTGTTTGGTCCGTTTAGAGTCGAGAACCGACTCAGCGATGGACAAGCAGCAGCTGCTGAGATACCTGTTTCCTCCTTTTTGATCACAACAAGTTGAGCTTTAATCAATGAATCAGGGTTGTTGTCTGGTGGACACCCACCAGGGTGAGTACGTCTCTGTAGGGTCTCGTGTTAGGGGATCTGACTGGTTGAATCCAGACCTGGGCGTGTCCCTCTGAGCTGACTGAAGGGGAAACCTGTACGCCGTAGAGCGGCGCGAGACAGAGAGACTTAAGCTTGGTTTATGCATGACGTCAAATTACGTCATTTCAGCATCCACGCCTCTCCACGCGGCCACCGCGGAGACCCAAATTACCGAAACCGCGCACCTAGGAAATTTTGTAACAACGCAAACGGAACAAAAAAGGCGGACTGGAAAGAGCTCCTTTTGCCGGACGTTTGTAAATACAGACATCTTTGTGATTCGGCCGATAGAGATCACTGTGATCAACTGTGTTTTAATGGACGAGAGGACGGTCTCCTTGTTCCGAACAGTAGTAAACAGCATAAAAGTTCTGATTAGTTTAAGCTCACTGGTGTCGCCATCTTGTAAACAACAGTGATTTCTTCTTCTACTATGGTGTAGTGTTGCATGCATGCTGTAGAGCCCTACGCCGCCCCCTACAGTCGTCAAGAATATTTGTTCTCAGCGGGGACAAGCCGCAAAAAGTATAAACGCTGCTAGAAGGCGTTTGGGCCGGTTCCGCACGTCTCGTTTCCGCGCGGGATGTTCACGCGTCAAGCATAAACCGAGCTTTAGCTTCTCTAAACTGTATAAGGGAACAAAGTTATACCTGAGTCAGGTAAAGTCCAACTTCCATAGTCCTGCTGGGCGGGATGAGATGGAGGTCCAAACCGGCCTGGGTTCACCCTCATGATTGTCTTCATAAGAGAACTTTTTCACATCAGCTTCTCGTCACGCATTTCTAAATGTTCTTCCCTTAATGAGATAAACTCTACAGATACTTCTAGCTCAGTACTTCCCACGCTCGCTGCCCTTAACGTTTTAGATCTTTCTATTTCTTTTAACCGTAGACAGAGTTTTAACGGGGGACGTGTCCCCAGTTACATTTAAGATTGACGTTTTTTTCCCCCACTGCCTTGAAAAAATCCGATGCAGAATGTCTTACCAGTGGAGATCTAGCATGCACTGGTGCTCCAAGTAAAATTTCCCATAATCAATCGAAGAAAAATATTACAGGGCTCCTATAGGCTCATATTCAGCAAAAAATGTTATTTGTCAACCACAATTATTTTCGATTGAAAAACGTAGCACAAATAAAGAGTGGTGGAACAAAAAATGTATACAATAACCAAAGTAAAAACAAAAATACAACTTTACATTTTTAGGCAAACTTTCTTGTGGCCCACTGAAATATTCTTAGAATTTTATTCACACCTCTGCTTGGCTTGTTGTCCTCTTTTAGGCATCCCACAGTTCCCTATACATGAAAACGGTTCATAGATTTTTCTTCTTCCGGTAGAGCTGAGAAATAGGTTTTAAAATTCTATACAGATGTTCTTAAAAGGTACTTAAAAGACGTTTAACTTGAAAAAAAACTAGCTTGTTTTAAATAATTCCTGTCACATTTACTTTCTGCACAGATGCTTCGGCGTTCTTAGCCGTGGATATGTCGAGGTTTTAAAAAACTCACAGTCCGCTGGGAACACTTTCATGGCAAGAGTAACCGTTTCAAGAAGGAGAGATGCATAAATGAAATTTCATATGTCTGTGCAAGTGGTTTGTGGTTGAAAAATATTTGTTTTATTATTGTTTGTCCTCAGACCATGGCTTCAACGGTGTTCTCTGTTTCTGAAACACAAATCCAGCTACAGAAAAGCCTCTCTAGCGGCGCTGGATGCGCAGATAGTGGGAAATATTCTCACCGACACAATATATCAGCACAATCCTGTTTGGGAGCCTTAAACGGATCACCAGCAGGTTCCCGCCCTGTTGCAGAAGTAACGTGCTCGTTTGATTGTTCCGGGCCAACAGCCTGATGATAGTTTTCAGTGCCGTTTGAAAATCTAGACACATAGGCTGTGGCTTCCAGTTGTTATCGATTGATTAAAGATACGATTTTCCACACAGGCCGTGCTAATTGTAACGAAACAGATGAATAACAGTAGGCCATATGAATAAGTAATAATAATTGTCCCCAGCAACTGTAGAAACAAACCAAAGCTTTTGGTTTTAACACACCTAGTGTGAGGCGAAGTCGGTGAGCTCCAATCATCTGACTAAGGCGTGTTAAACCATCTAAAACATGCAGGGTAGTGTGCCTAGAGGACCATGTTTGGGTCGAACTAATGTTCCTTTTAACCTTGAAGTTGCCGCCTGTCTACAGACTCGGTGATTCTGGCTGAAACGTCTCTAATGCTAACGTCATAAACACGGCGGTTCGCCCGTTTTCTCTGAGGTTCTTGCAGAACCTTCTGGGTTCTTCTCGGGTAAAATGGCACGTTTATGTGGAAGAGTCGCTCGGCTCACCTGTCGGGCGGATCCGCCGGATGGAGGCGCTCCGTCGGCTGCAGCGCCGCCACGTGTTCTTGGCACCGGGTCACATGATTGAGGAACTTCCTGTTTTATAAGCTAACTCTTGTCTCCAGCTGCTTCTTTGTGTTCTAAAGCGACGGGTTCTGATTTGTCTGCCCCCCCCCCGGTGCCGTTTTTGTCCCAAACATCTCCAGAAAATAACCAAAAAGCAAAAAAAAAAAAAAAAAAATAGCAGACGTCTGACCGGTAATGTAGTCTCCACATATCCTCATCCTCAAGTGCAATTAGTGAACGTACACGACGGCGCGTGTAGCATGAAAACACTCGGTTCAGCTCCTCCACAAGCTCACTCAGAGGGTCTGAAGCCATCAAAGTGCCACACACTCACACACACTCACACACTCCTGCTCGATGGAAACGTTCTCGTGTGTTTTCTGACCTGACCAACCTGTCTAACTGTGACTTTCTCTGTATTTTGCTGCTCTTCTTCTTTCTGATGATGGATTTGTTTTGACCTCAGATGGTTGATCTCTTTCCTGCACTGTAACACCAGAGTCACCATAAACACGTCTAACCCTAACCCGCCTGCCTCCTCTCATCAATCAGCTCTGCAGCCTCACCATAAATAACACAGAAATACCAGAATCATTCAGAGAAAATTACTAAAATACTACATTTTGGAGCCTCGTGTAGCGACAGGTACACTTAAGTTTAGGGATGCAACGATACCCCTTTTTTCAAACTGATATGATACCAAGTAGCAATACCGATGCTTCCACCACACACAAAAAACAAGGCAATGAATTGGAAAATAGGTTTGATTTTCTTCAAATGATAGTGAAATAGATTAAAAAATAAAATATTAAAATGACTAACATTTCAAGATGACTAACATTTCAAGCATAAAATAAACATGTTCTGTGAACTTATTGCACAGGTTACACATTTTAAGTATCAGTTCAAGGTATACAGTGAATAAGAAGTTACAATACTATTGTATACTTGATTTGGTTGTAAATGTTAAACTTATTACTTATAGCATAATTAATATACTAAACTATACTTCCTGAAGTATTCTCAAACAATGCGGTATGTTCACAAAATCACAAGACAGAAAATTTAGAACAACTTGGATAAGTGTAGATAACATTTTAAAACATCCTGGCTTTGTCAGGGATGTAGCAAGTAAAAAGAGACATTTTGACAAAAATATAACCGAATTTTAACTTATTTATTCCTTTATAAACCTCATGGTTAAGTTGGCAAGCTAAGTCTACAAACTAAATATTGCTCTGAGCTAATCAGCTAGTAAGCTAAATTGGCTAGATAAATATTTAGCTAGTAAGCTAAACTGGCTAGCTAAATATTTAGCTAGCAAGATAAACTGCCTGGCAAAATATTTAGCTAGTAAGCTAAATTGGCTGGCTAAATATTTAGCTAGCAGGCTAAATTGGCTGGCTAAATATTTAGCTAGTAAGCTAAATTGGCTAGCTAAATAATTAGCTAGCAAGCTAAACTGGCTGGCTAAATATTTAGCAAGCAAGCTAAACTGGCTAACTAAATATTTAGCTAGTAAGCTAAACTGGCTGGCTAAATATTTAGCTAGTAAGCTAAATTGGCTGGCTAAATATTTAGCTAGCAAGCTAAACTGGCTGGCTAAATATTTAGCTAGTAAGCTATATTGGCTATCTAAACATTTAGCTAGCAAGCTAAATTGGCTAGCTAAATATTTAGCTAGTAAGCTAAATTGGCTAGCTAAATATTTAGCTAGTAAGCTAAACTGGCTAGCTAAATATTTAGCTAGTAAGCTAAATTGGCTAGCTAAATATTTAGCTAGTAAGCTAAATTGGCTGGCTAAATATTTAGCTAGTAAACTAAACTGGCTAGCTAAATATTTAGCTAGTGAGCTAAATTGGCTGGCTAAATATTTAGCTAGCAAGCTAAATTGGCTGGCTAAATATTTAGCTAGTAAGCTAAATTGGCTAGCTAAATAATTAGCTAGCAAGCTAAACTGGCTGGCTAAATATTTAGCTAGCAAGCTAAATTGGCTGGCTAAATATTTAGCTAGTAAGCTAAATTGGCTAGCTAAATATTTAGCTACCACGCTAAATTGGCTGGCTAAATATTTAGCTAGTAAGCTAAACTGGCTAGCTAAATATTTAGCTAGTAAGCTAAACTGGCTGGCTAAATATTTAGCTAGCAAGCTAAAATGGCTAGCTAAATATTTAGCTAGTAAGCTAAATTGGCTAGCTAAATATTTAGCTAGTAAGCTAAACTGGCTAGCTAAATATTTAGCTAGTAAGCTAAATTGGCTAGCTAAATATTTAGCTAGTAAGCTAAATTGGCTAGCTAAATATTTAGCTAGTAAGCTAAATTGGCTAGCTAAATATTTAGCTAGCACGTTAAATTGGCTGGCTAAATATTTAGCTAGTAAGCTAAATTGGCTAGCTAAATATTTAGCTAGCACGCTAAATTGGCTGGCTAAATATTTAGCTAGTAAGCTAAACTGGCTAGCTAAATATTTAGCTAGTAAGCTAAACTGGCTGGCTAAATATTTAGCTAGCAAGCTAAAATGGCTAGCTAAATATTTAGCTAGTAAGCTAAACTGGCTAGCTAAATATTTAGCTAGTAAGCTAAACTGGCTAGCTAAATATTTAGCTATTAAGGTAAATTGGCTAGCTAAATATTTAGCTAGTAAGCTAAATTGGCAAGCTAAATATTTAGCTAGTAAGCTGAATTGGCTGGCTAAATATTTAGCTATCCTGTGTAGTTTACTAGCTAAATATTTAGCTAGTAAGCTAAACTGGCTAGCTAAATATTTAGCTAGTAAGCTAAATTGGCTAGCTAAATATTTAGCTAGTAAGCTAAATTGGCTAGCTAAATATTTAGCTAGTAAGCTGAATTGGCTGGCTAAATATTTAGCTAGCCTGTGTAGTTTACTACCTAAATATTTAGCTAGTAAACTAAACTGGCTAGCTAAATATTTAGCTAGCAAGATAAACTGACTGGCAAAATATTTAGCTAGTAAGCTAAATTGGCTGGCTAAATATTTAGCTAGCAGGCTAAATTGGCTGGCTAAATATTTAGCTAGTAAGCTAAATTGGCTGGCTAAATATTTAGCTAGCAAGCTAAACTGGCTGGCTAAATATTTAGCTAGTAAGCTATATTGGCTATCTAAATATTTAGCTAGCAAGCTAAATTGGCTAGCTAAATATTTAGCTAGTAAGCTAAATTGGCTAGCTAAATATTTAGCTAGTATCCTAAACTGGCTAGCTAAATATTTAGCTAGTAAGCTAAATTGGCTAGCTAAATATTTAGCTAGTAAGCTAAATTGGCTAGCTAAATATTTAGCTAGTAAACTAAACTGGCTAGCTAAATATTTAGCTAGTGAGCTAAATTGGCTGGCTAAATATTTAGCTAGCAAGCTAAATTGGCTAGCTAAATAATTAGCTAGCAAGCTAAACTGGCTGGCTAAATATTTAGCTAGCAAACTAAATTGGCTGGCTAAATATTTAGCTAGTAAGCTAAATTGGCTGGCTAAATATTTAGCTAGTAAACTAAACTGGCTAGCTAAATATTTAGCTAGTGAACTAAAGTGGCTGGCTAAATATTTAGCTAGCAAGCTAAATTGGCTGGTTAAATGTTTAGCTAGTAAGCTAAATTGGCTTGCTAAATAATTAGCTAGCAAGCTAAACTGGCTGGCTAAATATTTAGCTAGCAAGCTAAATTGGCTGGCTAAATATTTAGCTAGTAAGCTAAATTGGCTAGCTAAATATTTAGCTAGCACGCTAAATTGGTTGGCTAAATATTTAGCTAGTAAGCTAAACTGGCTAGCTAAATATTTAGCTAGTAAGCTAAACTGGCTGGCTAAATATTTAGCTAGCAAGCTAAATTGGCTAGCTAAATATTTAGCTAGTAAGCTAAATTGGCTAACTAAATATTTAGCTAGTAAGCTAAACTGGCTAGCTAAATATTTAACTAGTAAGCTAAATTGGCTAGCTAAATATTTAGCTAGTAAGCTAAATTGGCTAGCTAAATATTTAGCTTGTAAGCTAAATTGGCTAGCTAAATATTTAGCTAGTAAACTAAACTGGCTAGCTAAATATTTAGCTAGTGAGCTAAATTGGCTGGCTAAATATTTAGCTAGCAAGCTAAATTGGCTGGCTAAATATTTAGCTATTAAGCTAAATTGGCTAGCTAAATAATTAGCTAGCAAGCTAAACTGGCTGGCTAAATATTTAGCTAGTAAGCTAAATTGGCTAGCTAAATATTTAGCTAGCACGCTAAATTGGCTGGCTAAATATTTAGATAGTAAGCTAAACTGGCTTGCTAAATATTTAGCTAGTAAGCTAAACTGGCTGGCTAAATATTTAGCTAGCAAGCTAAATTGGCTAGCTAAATATTTAGCTAGTAAGCTAAATTGGCTAGCTAAATATTTAGCTAGCAAGCTAAATTGGCTAGCTAAATATTTAGCTAGTAAGCTAAATTGGCTAGCTAAATATTTAGCTAGTAAGCTAAATTGGCTAGCTAAATATTTAGCTAGTAAACTAAACTGGCTAGCTAAATATTTAGCTAGTGAGCTAAATTGGCTGGCTAAATATTTAGCTAGCAAGCTAAATTGGCTAGCTAAATAATTAGCTAGCAAGCTAAACTGGCTGGCTAAATATTTAGCTAGCAAAATAAAATTGGCTGGCTAAATATTTAGCTAGTAAGCTAAATTGGCTGGCTAAATATTTAGCTAGTAAACTAACTGGCTAGCTAAATATTTAGCTAGTGAACTAAAGTGGCTGGCTAAATATTTAGCTAGCAAGCTAAATTGGCTGGTTAAATGTTTAGCTAGTAAGCAAAATTGGCTTGCTAAATAATTAGCTAGCAAGCTAACTGGCTGGCTAAATATTTAGCTAAGCAGCTAAATTGGCTGGCTAAATATTTAGCTAGTAAGCTAAATTGGCTGGCTAAATATTTAGCTAGCAAGCTAAATTGGCTAGCTAAATATTTAGCTAGTAAGCTAAATTGGCTAGCTAAATATTTAGCTAGTAAGCTAAATTGGCCAGCTAAATATTTAGCTAGCACGCTAAATTGGCTGGCTAAATATTTAGCTAGTAAGCTAAACTGGCTGGCTAAATATTCAGCTAGCAAGCTAAATTGGCTAGCTAAATATTTAGCTAGTAAGCTAAATTGGCTAACTAAATATTTAGCTAGTAAGCTAAATTGGCTAGCTAAATATTTAATTTTCAACCAAACACTTTTATTTCACTGAATTGAGGGTTAAACGGTAAACCAACTCCTGGTCTGAGAAGAAACATTGAGTGTAAAAACCTGAAAAAGAATAATAGATCTGGGTGTGGAGATCCACTATGGCTGAGTTGGGCTAGTCAAAGGTGTTGACATGCAGTGAATAAGATGAACTGAAGGCATAAGAAGTGAACCTTCTGGACCCAGATTGTCTTAATAAGTTTACACTGCAGCTTTGACTCTGTAGGCCTTGGATATCCATAAATCTATACGTTGTTGGTGTCTTTCCCTCCCTGAGCCGTGTCTCCTTACTGATTCAGGCAGGACGGTGAAGGCTTTGATTTATTTATATCTCTGCATGAAATATGGCCAGAAAAGCCCTGTTTCCAAAAGCTTTGATAGAAAACATGACGGAGGCCTAGAAATATTCCCATGAGCGCAGAACAAACTCTACCTCGGTCAAGAAGCATCTGCTTGATGGTTGGGCTTAAAGTGAAAGTTCCTTTTTTTAACCCTGCACCTTATTTTTAGCATTTATTACATTAATTTACTCACCCAGACAAGTTTGGTGCTACTTGGTGTTTATATCCAGTCTGATCAGCGTATATCCATATAATGGGAGTCAATCAGGGCAGGAGATTTGCTGCCAGTAAAATGAGACATTATCAGCTCCAAAACTCCTTCATTTAACTATGTTTTGTTATTAATTATTAGCTGTATTCCCCTGTGAGTTCAGAACCTCTTGGAGGTGCTAAGCTATTCGCTTCTGGGTGTTTTACAGGCTTTTAATCCAACCGATTCCAATTTGAAATAACATGGGATTTTCAATGACGTAGCAGCCGTCCTCCATTAGAGCTGTAGTCTGTGTACGTTGTGGAAAGGGAGCCTGTGGAAGCCGAACTTATTGGTCAATCAGCAAACGCGAACCATGATGATGTCTGCAGTAGTTCTGTCTAACCGACCGCCGGAGAGCACAGATAGAAAGTCCTGATCAGACTACAGCTGGGATGAAGCAAAGCATTGACGTCATTTTAATCACGTGCCGGTGTAGTTGGATTACAGCCTCTAAATCACCCCGAAACAGAGCAAATAAACACTTCTGAGACATTCTGAACTCTGATGGGAGTAGTGCTAACGATTAATAACAGAAGTTTGGTTAAATAAAGGAGTTTTGGAGCAGATAATTCCCCACCTGTCCCACTGACTCCCAGGAAAATACGCTAATCACAACTGGATATAAACTCCAAGTGGCTCCAAACTTGTCTGGGTGAGTAAAGAAATAATAAAGTAATACGTGCTAAAAAATAAGGTCCAGGTTCTCTTTAATGTCCTCCAGAAATAGGGAACAACGGTCACATGGACCGTTGTTCGTTGATGAGGCAGAAAACTCACCAAAAACCAGCCGCACACAGCGAGCAATCTGCTGAGCTAACGGCCTAGAACGACTGTTAGCCCAGCAGATTGCTCTCGTGTGCGGCAGGCTTGACTATCCGCCAACGTAGAGCGTAAAGCTGCACTCAGACCGCATCCGTTGGATACGTCGAGCAACGCCTTCAACGGATGAAGTTTGACGTATGTACTTTTTGGCTTCCATAGCCTGCTTCTCAGGAAAAAACAACGTGTGGGCGGGGCTTCCTCTGTTGCCGCACGTTCTGCACTATGGTGGATCGTAACTAGAGAGTGGCTTGGCTTTATTAGCTAGATAAAGCTAGACAACGTTGACATCGGGTGCATCAGTGCCCATTATTCAGATGCGTTCTGAGTTTGGGGAGTTTAACCATTTGCTCCAGGAGCTGCTTATAGATGAGGTTCGCTTTCAGTGCTACTTCCGTCTTTCCCGCGCCTAATTTTACGACCTCCTCGGCCGCATCGGAGCTTAAATCTCCTACCAGGACACCAACTACAGGTTCTCTGTTCCTCCTTAGGAGCGACTGACCATCTGACTTCTGTAAGCGTTATTTATGATTTTTTAAATCTGCGTTTGTTGAAAATGTTTTCACTGGACCCGCGCTTCATTCAAGATACGGCGTATAGTGACATCACTACAGTGAGACGCTCTGATTGGTTGCCGCACTGCGTTAACTCCGTTGGTTCCATCAAAAGCTCAGCTTGCTGAACTTCTGTGACGCATGCGTTGGTACGTTGTCGTATGAAACGCAAGCGTCGTTGACGGAGCCAACGTACTCAACGCGCCACAGAGCCCTTGACGGACCTCTGACGTACTCCACCGTAGACTTTACATGTAATCTTGCAGCAGCTAACGCTGACCAAATGTGGGGTCTGAATGAAGTTTTAGCCACAGATCATTTCACCAGAATAGAGCTCTATAGTCGCTGTAATCAGCAGTTAATGCAGCGTTTTTGCCACTACATGCTTTATATTGAAAGGATAATTGATCTAATCTGTTCTGTTGGTGATTCTGAACACCAGTAGTTGTAGAAACTAGTAGAAGTAAAAAGATTTACAGCCCAATCAAAACTTACTTTCTGTTTTCCACTGCTCCTTGAGGGAGGAACGTGTTCACAAGCTGAAGAAAAAAACTCTAATTAACCTGAAACTTTGATACAATGGCAGACATGCCATAAAATGTTAGCACCCCCTGCCAGCCAATTTAGCCAGCCAATTTAGCTTACTACCTAAATATTTAGCTAGCCAGTTTAGCTTACTAGCTAAATATTTAGCTAGCCAATTTAGCTTACTACCTAAATATTTAGCTAGCCAATTTAGCTTACTACCTAAATATTTAGCTAGCCAGTTTAGCTTACTAGCTAAATATTTAGCCAGCCAATTTAGCTTACTAGCTAAATATTTAGCTAGCCAATTTAGCTTACTACCTAAATATTTAGCTAGCCAATTTAGCTTACTAGCTAAATATTTAGCTAGCCAAATTAGCTTACTAGCTAAATATTTAGCTAGCCAATTTAGTTTACTAGCTAAATATTTAGCTAGCCAATTTAGCTTACTAGCTAAATATTTAGCTAGCCAGTTTAGCTTACTAGCTAAATATTTAGCTAGCCAATTTAGCTTACTAGCTAAATTGGCTAGCTAACTGGTTGGGGAATTGTTGTGCGACGCTGACGCAGAAACTGAGAAGTATAAATGAAAACACGTCTCTGTCGACACATCTGCGTCTGATGGAGAAGTAGAAACTATAATCTTGATGCGGTGATGGCCGCCAGCGAATGGATCGTCTTTGGGCCACAGTCAGTGGAGATGGAGACACCCATCTCCATTCCCTTCACTGTGAGGCGACCAGCACCAGTTAGATTGGATCAGTTACTCTAAATGGGGTGAATATTTAAGCAATTTTATGTTACATTTTTTAAAATCATTATATTGTAGAAATCGGTTAACATTTTGATGTCAAAAAAAGCTAATTTTGCTGATCTGTTAACTGGTTCAAAAACCAGTTTCCTAACAACCTCTTCCTAAGACGGCTGTAGTTTCCACTGACTGCCACCAGGGGTCAGCAGTGAGAGAAGATGGTGAGTCCGGTTCTCCAATCAGAACCCGGATCTTGTTCTGAAGATGGAGCTCTGGTTCTGGGATGTAAATGTCCATCTCCTTTCTTGCTCATCTTGATTTCATTCCAGCTTTTCTCCTTTTGTCTTCTTGACTTTTTCCTTCTTGCTGCTTTTTTGTTTTTCCTTCATTTAACATTATGTACTTTTTTTTTAACTTAGTCTAGTTTTATTTATTATTTCTCTGCTTTTCTCCCCCTTTTCTTTCATGTTTTTATATCTCATCATCTTTTCTCTCTTCACACCACTTCAATCTGCGCTCTTTTATATTTATTTACAGCCATCAGTTCATTTCCTTTTTGTCCTTTAGACCTCTTCTTTTTCCAGATTTATTTCCTCTCTTTTTTTCTCTGCAGCATCACAAGAAATCAGGAAGTCAGTGTTTGATTATTTCTCTCATGGCAATAAATAAATGCCTGTTTATTCCCCTCCTCCTCCACCCATGGTTTATTTCCTTCCTCCCAGTTTTTTCCGGTTCAGTTCTTTTCCGACTCCTTGTTTCCTTCTTCCTTCCCTCTCTTCTGCTCTTCTCCAGCTTCCTGTTGTCTCAGCACCTGTCCTCCACCTGCTCATCCCCTTCCTCCGCCCGTCCTGCTGGGTTTTATGCCTGAGCTCGTCGCCGCGGCAACAGAAAACCATCCATCATCCTAACATGTGCTGAAAGTACAAAACGCTCCGAGAAAAACACTGATGCTGGACAGAAACAGAGGCTTTGTTCCATAAACGCCGCATGTTCCGGATTGTGGATCCCGATGTTTGCTGTGGTTTATCACAGAGATCACTGATTAAAATTCTGCTCATTTATCTCCGAATGTAAACAGGAACTATTAAATAACTTTTTCGTCAGACTTTAGCTGCTTTTTACCTCAGTTTCAGATCAGTAGTTGAACATTTAGAGAGTAATTAAACCTCCAAACTCCTGAATCTCTGAGACGCAGAGGCTCCTAAACTCTAAGGCAGTGTTTCTCAACCCGGGGGCTCTGTGATTGATTGCAAGGGGTTAATAATTATTTGTTTTTTTTTTTACAAAGATCCTCTGAAATTTCTAGAAATAGATTATTATTTTACTCAAATGTGACAGATATCTTTATCTACCTAAACTACAGAAGGAAACATGACTTTCTGTTTCAGTTTCATAAGTGTAACTCATTGCACATGTGCTGGTCATAAAGTGAGAATATCATGAAAAAGTTGATTTATTTCAGTAATTTCATTCAAAAAGTGAAACTTTTATATGACATTCAGACATACTGATATATTTCAAATGTTTACCTCTTAATTTTCATGATTATAACTAAAAACCAATAAGTCCCAAATCCAGCATCTCAGAAAATTAAAATACCGTGAAAATATTCAAGTGACATACAAACAGAAGTGGGAAATTATGTTTTGTAACTCATATTTCTGAAACCTGCTGGATATTTATACAGAATATGTAACAATGTGTGACATACATATTTCTGATAAATGCTCTATAAAGCAATTTATTACTATATTTGAAAGTTACTCTACATGTTTCATATTGTTCAGAGGCTGCTGCATATCTATCTAAATATATATCTATCTAAATATGCCAACAAACTGCTGTTGATTTATGTTTTTTGTTCTGGAAAATACAACTGAAACCTCACACTTGCCTAAAATGGCACGATTCCATTTAAAATGTAAAAGGTAATAGTTTCCCCCCTGGGACCCCAAACAGGATAAGGACCACTGCTCTAAGGGATGAGCCAGTGATGATGTGACAATAACCTTAGCATGCAGCCAGTTACATTTTTTGGTGGATCTCTGCAGTTTAGTTGACCCTACAGTTTTTTTTTTTGGTCATTTCTTTAGTTTACACGTTCTACTTTCCTTTTAAGCTTGGTTTAGTTTAATTGTAGGTCTAGTTTTCGATTAGTTTAGCTTACCTTCAACAAAGCTAAGTTAAGCTTTTTTATGTTAGCAGTGTAGGTTAGTGTGGCTGATTTTAAATCTGTTTATCTGATTATTTTTTCTTTTTTTAACTTAGTTTATCTTAGGTATTTGTTCAGTTGTGTCTTTAGGTCAGTTTTAATTAGCCAAAACTTAATATAGCTCACTTTAAAGGTGGGTTTGCCATACATTAGCTTAGCTTACTTTGTCTTTGAAAACCTTAGCTTGTCTTACGTTTAGCCTTGAACTTTGCTCAGTTCATCTGGGTTTCCTTGTTTTAGTTTAGCTTTTTATTTCATTTAACTTAGGTTAAACTAGCATAGGATACCTTTGCTTAATTAGCTTAGTTTAGTTTACTTTAGTTTAACTTATCTTAGCTTACTTCCGCATACCTGAATGTTTAGTTTAGTTTATATCAATTTATCAAGGTGTTGGGTAGCTTAGTTAATTTTAAGTTAGGGTATCTATTGGTTTTTTTTACTTAGTTTAGACTAGTTCTCCCTTGACTTTGTTTATCTTCATTATACAAGATTTTATATATCTTACTCCATGTTTTTCCCTGTGGGCCTGTTTAGCTAGGCTACTCCAGTTATTCCAACAGGACAAACACAACACACAAAGAAAATGCAATGAATTAGAAGACAGGTTTTATTTTCTTCTCTGCTTATTACAACAAATGATGGTGAACTAGATAAAAAATATATATATTAATAAAAATTACCACAAAAATAATATTTAAAAGGGAAAATAAACATTTCCTGTTAAATTATTGAAGAGTTTATATATATACATATATATATATATATATATATATATATATATATATGTATATATATATTCTCCTTGATCGACACCATCAGGAGCAACAGCAATGACATTGGGATGTCATTCTGTCTTGACTAATGTAGTTGGATGGTCAAAAAGCGAGGCAAGGTAGTCCACACTGAAGGGGTCTCACTCCCAGAGGGAACAATAGCAGACATTGAGGACAGTTACAAGTACCTGGGAATACTGCAGGCAAATGGCAACCTTGAACAGGCAACAAGGGAAGCAGCAACAGCCAAATACTTCAAATGAGTGAGGCAAGTCCTAGCTCAATGGAAAGAACAAGTCCAAAGCAATAGACAGTTACGCCCTGACAGTGATCAGATAAGCTGGAGGAATAATAAGGTGGCCAAAGGATGAGAGGATTGAGACAATAGAGGCACTCATCCTGGCAGCACAGGAGCTCTGAGCACCAGAGCGATAGAGGCCCAGATCTACCACACCAGACAAGACCCAAGCTGTAGGCTGTGCAAAGAGTTATCTGAGACAATCCAGCACATAACAGCAGGGTGTAAAATGCTGGCAGGGAAAGCATACGTGCAACGTTATAACCAAGTGGCTGGCATAGTCTACAGAAACATCTGTGCATAGTATGGGCTGGAAACCCAAAGGTCAAAGTGGGAAACCCCTCCAAAGGTGGTGGAGAATGACCGAGCAAAGATCCTGTGGGACTTACAGATCCAGACAGACAGGATGGTAATGGTGAACCAACCGGACATTGTGGTGGTTGATAAAGAGCAGAGGGAAGCCGTTGTGGTGGATGTGGCAATACCAAGTGATGGTAACATCAAGAAGAAGGAAGATGAGAAACTTGAGCAATACCAAGGGCTCAAAGAGGAGCTAAAGAAGGCTTGGAAGGTGGAGGTGACAGTAGTACGTGTGGTAATAAGAGCACCTGGGGCTGTAACCCCCAAACTGGAGGAATAGCTCCAGCAGATCTCTGGAAGAGACTCAGACATCTCAGTACAGAAAAGTGCAGTACTTGGAACAGCAAAGATACTGGGGAGGACCATTGAGCTCTAAGGTCTCTGGTAGAGGACCCGAGCTTGGAATGGGAAACACCATATATGTGTGTGGGTGTGTGTGTGTGTGTACCTTGGAGGTTGCAGCTGTAGCTGGAAATGACATCACATCTACGTAACAGTCAACCAGTTAGTTTACATGCAAACACCGTTTTTAACTAGGCCAGCGTAGAATTCCAGGCGCCTAACAAACTTAAAAGTTTTGTACTGCTATTGTTGATGCAAGGTGCGGCCATATTGGATCTTGAAGTTATGGTGCATTCAATTTATCTTGGATGTCGGAACTCAGAGCTAAGTTTGTCGCCATGCCTGAGTAAACGGGGTTCCAGTTACGTTCTTGGATAAGCCTGTATTCCAATATGGTGACGCCCATAGGTAGCCATAGTTGTAGCACCTCTTACAAACATCGTTTTAAGTTGTATTTTCCATATTCAAACACCCTTTTTGTTTTTTTGTTTATTTGACGCATTCTTCCTACTGTGTTGTGTATTATATACATTTTTCCACCACAGCTACTATTGTTGATGTTAGTGGCGGCCATATTGAGAGTCAAAGTGGGAGCAAAAAAAAAATCCCAGACTTTCCAAGTAGGAAGTCCAACTTCGGAGAGAGGGTATGTTGGGTTTATTTTTATTATGTAAAGCACTTTGATTG
The DNA here is from genome assembly GCA_028564705.1 of Apricaphanius iberus. Classification (NCBI taxonomy): domain Eukaryota; kingdom Metazoa; phylum Chordata; class Actinopteri; order Cyprinodontiformes; family Aphaniidae; genus Apricaphanius; species Apricaphanius iberus. The sequence continues at coordinate 54,291 of JAPXFQ010002195.1, forward strand.
AAATTGATGCTTTTTGTATGAAATGGACTTTATAAATAAAGCTGATATGATTGATTGATTTCTGAAGTCGAAATTTCCAAGTTCTGAGTACAAATACACCACAAACCTCAACAGGTATATTTCATATTTAGTAGTTGTTTATATTTAGTCTACGACAAAGTATTAGGGCCATTGTAAACAAAATAAAAATACTTTGGAGTAAATTTTCGCCTATAAAACACAGAAATTCTGAGATTAAAGTCACATATTTTTCAGAAAAAAATAGGAAATTCTCTGATGTTGATAAGTAGCAAAATTACGAGTAAAAACCCGAATTTCTGAGATTAATTGCACATATTTTCTAGAAAAAAAGTCGGAAACTTGTTACAAAAGTCATAAAATGTTGAGTTAAAAGAAATAACTTTTGACATTAATCTCAAATATTTTCTTGGAACAAAAAAATTGCAATTCTCTAATAGATTCTGGAGAGGGTGCAAAACTACGAGCAAAGAGAGATGCATTAGCACTACACTACTTACCCACTTACCTCCTTCTTTCCTCCTGGATTTCCAGTTAGGGAGTAGAGGGAGATGGAGTGTTCAGCCCGGTCCGGCAGCCTTCCTCAACTCCATCTCCCACACACCGTACATTGCTAATAGACTTAAGAATTAGGGGAAATAAATATCCTTTTTCAGCCTCAACTGACCCTAATACACCTTCTACTTTTCTTTTCTACTACTCTCCAGATGTATGTTTTTTGATGTTAATGCAATTGTTAACCCAGTTTTCTCTCAGTGTTTTTCTCCCCATAGAGGCTCTACCCGGTCTGGTACCCTGCTCAGCTATAACGCCCCCTGCTGGATTTGGAACATTGGTCCAGATGATGCTCAAAGTCACCGAGCATCCTCCATGCTGTCTCTTCTCTGTCTTCTCAGATCCCCAGACGGTCGTGGCAGATGACCGCTTGTACTGATCCAGGGTTCTAACGGAGGTTTCTTCCTGTTAAAGGGGAGGTTTTCCTCTCCACTGTCGCTACATGCTTGCTCAGTATGAGGGATTGCTGAGGATTTGCTGTGGTTGGAGTCTAAATGATCCGGGCACAAACTCACATCCATGACTCAGCACAATCTGCTGGGATTCCTTACATAGAAAACTTTTAACTTATTGGAATGCTTGTAGAATTGTATTGAGATTACTTTTTTTTCTGAATTGGCGCTCTATAAATAAAAGTGAATTTAATTGAATTAATGAAGAAAACTAGAAAATTTTGCGAGTAAAAGTAAAGTTTTATGATTAAAGGCATACATTGATATATCTTAACTTAGATATTTCTGACGTTGTAAAGTCAGATAATTGTTAGAAAACACCTGAAATTAATCTCAAAGTATATTTCTTTTAACTCATATTTTTACGACTTTTGTGACGGATAATTTCTATTTTTTTCCCCTGAAAATATGAGCTATTAATCTAGGAAATTCGTTTTTTTTTTCCTCACAATTTTACTTCTTTGTGACATCAGAAAATTTCCGAGGTTTTTCTAGAAAGAATGTGACTTTAATCTCAGAATGTCGGAGTTTTTTTTTGGCGGAAATGTATTTTTCATTTCGTTAATAATGGCACAGATACTCCGTCTACTAGTTTCATATTATTGCTGGATTTGTTTGTTCCTTAGAGAAATGTTTATCAGAATTTTGTTCTGGGTAAAATATAAAGAAGGTCCGAAGGAAAACTTTAGTTTGGAAGCCGTCTGCGCATGTGCAGTAGAGTCCGGGGTCGGTTGGGGCGGACAGGTGTCACACTGACCTCTAACCCCAAATTTATCATGACGATCCTGTCCTCCTAAAGCACGCTTCCGGTGGTGACGTCACTGCTGTCTGGGTCTGCAGCAGTACGGCGCGTGCACACACACATAGAGAGAGAGAGAGAGAGAGAGGCGCGCGGACACGGACCAGGTGAACGCTCGAGCCCGAATAACGTCCGCAGGAGGAGGACTGAAGCCCGGAGAGAGGAAGGAGAAGAAGAAGAAGAAGAAGAACACCGCGCCTTGTTCCTCCTCATCCTCAGCAGGAAACATTCCCGGGATCGACGCCTGTTGTCAGCGGGAACATCTGATCCAGGAAGGAAGGAGAGCAGAGCAGAAGAGGCCGGAGGAAGACCGCGGGAGATGGAGAAAGAGAAAGAGAAGGCGGCAGGTAGGAGGCTGGATGGATGGATGGAGGGATGGAGGGAGGGATGGATGGATGGATGGAGGGATGGAGGGAGGGAGGGAGGGATGGAGGGAGGGATGGATGCTGGTCAGACTGCTGCAGTATCCTGCTGCTCTCATCCTGAATGCAGCTGCTGGAGCTGTTAGGTGTGGTTATTATGGGATGGGGTGCAGTGTGTGTGTCTGTTTGTTCCTCAGCCCAGAAAGTGATGCAGCAGGACCTGCAGAGACAGAGACAGGGGGGACTGACGGAGGAGTCTGTGTTTGGACTCTGGAGGTGGATTGTTGGACGGGCTGATGAGACAGACGTCCATCTAGTTGGACAGACGTGAAGCTGAGCTGTTCAAACATTCTCACTTTGAGAAAAACAAACTCTTATTGACGACGGAGGCAGAAAGAGAAACAGTTTAAACCTTAAAGAACTTCTCCAGGGTTCTAACCAGGTTCCACAGGAGCAGAAAGGTTCTGAACTCTGTCCTGCTGGTCTGCTAGACGGAAGACAGACAGACGGACAGATGGTTGGAGACGTCCGAGCCAATTAGAAAACGTGATCATAATCTGCTGATCATCTAGGTGGATGGAAGCAGCTTTTAACCACTGCTAGCCGCCTCTGTTCTCCTTCTTTGAAGCTCCAGAAGAACCTGGAACCTCCGGAGGATGTAATCCATCCACAGTGAGGAACCTGAGGAGAACCTCCAGGCTTCAGGGTCGGGACGTTACCTCAGCTCCTCCAGCTGTGACCTGAAGCTGGAGGGGACCGAACAGTCCGCCCTGAGGTTCTCCGGCTGGAGCAGACCGCAGGTTTCAGTCCAAACGTTTTAACTTGACTTGCTCCCAGTTAACTACTGGTTCCAAACCAGCATGACGTCTCTGTGATGAAGAGGGAAGATGCTGATGAAGTGAAACATTCGTAATCTGTTCACCCTGGATGGGAGCAGAGCAACATTAAGGTCAGAGCTGGCTCTGATTGGCTGATTGAAGCCCAGAGCAGGTTAGTTTTCTGCCTGTCGGCGCGCTGCACGTGTTTTATGGTTATTGTCAGTGAACGTTGGAGCAACAACCATGAGGAATGTTCTCCTTTTGGAGGAAGGAATCATCTCTGCAGATATTTCCCATCAGGCTTCCTCTCTAAACGTCGTCCAGCAGCAAGTAGAAGCTCTACGTGGGTCTTCATCTCCAACGCTGCGTTTCCAGCCAGCAGGAGGACATTTTTAATCCTGTTTCCAGAACATTTTAGCCGGTTTGATGGGAGCGGTGGAGCTCTCTGTGATTGGACGGCGCTCGGTCCGTTTGACTGCAGCGTCTGCTGGCAGAGGCCATGAGTCAGCTAGCTGCCGCTGGGAGCCCAGCCCAGCAGAAACCAGAACCAGAACCAGGAGGCTGCATGTGGGAGGGTTCCACCAGCTGGCTGGGGGCGTGGCCTACGGGGGCGTGGTTTTCCTCAGGGAACGCCGGTGTGTTTGTTTACGGCAGATGAGAGGGTGGGATCGATCCGGGGATCGCTTTCACTCCGACAGAAACCTGAGAGACACAAACACACCTGAGGCTTCCTGTGTGTGTGTGTGTGTGTGTGTGCGTGTGTGTGTGTGTGTGTGTGGGTGTGTGTGTGTGTCTGCAGGGCCCAGCAGGAGGATCCTTGGTTCTTATCAACTAAGAAACTGAACGGTGTGGAATGAGTCGATACTTTACGGAAGCGGAGTAACGACCCACAGCCCCACAGCCCCAGTGCATGCTGGTCCAATACCTATAAATACCGGAACCTGAGTTCTTTTGGCACACGTGAAAAAACGCAAAAAAAAAAAAAAAGAATAAATATTAATTAAGCCACAAAAACTCTTTGTGAATAAAGCAAAATTATACACCAATCGTAGCAGAAATTTGAACAAAATCAGAGTAAGAAAATGTGAAAAAATAACTTTTTGTTGGTCCAGCTGCAGGTTTTCTGAACATTATTTTAAACGAGCACTAAGCCTCTCTGGATCCGTTAAAAAAACGCCTTCCAGCCACTTCAGCTTTCTGTCAGGACAACGATACGGAAGACCAAAATGTGGGAGGAATCGTTCTATACATTCTTTACATTTACTGTAGATTTAGGGAGAAAAATCCAGATAACAGAAGATTATTACACATGAAACCAGAAAATATGAAAATAGTTCGAAAGATTATTTTAAAAAAATCCTCAGAATGACTATAATGTCTATCTGTGCTTTAAATTGTAACGGTTCTCCTGTTTTGTTTTGGAGCTGCCAGGTCTGAATACACCCTAAGACGATGTAGGTTAGCATACAAGCTGCATTTTTTCTTAAGCAACTTTGTGACGTGTAAAAACGGCTTCTGTCTCATTTGATGTATATCTATAATAGCCTATATCCATCAATATTCTACAAACTGACTGCTGATTTTTGGTGAAAGACCCAGACAAAAACACAGTCTTGGTCTGACTTGTTTTCTCCCATCTATCAACTGTTGTTGAATAAGAATACATGAAGACTATTAAATTAAAACCCGAAAATATGAAAATAGTTGTAAGATTACAAAAAAAAAAATCATCACCTCTGCTTTAAAATGTTACTGTTCTCCTGTTTTGTTTTGGAGCTGCCATGTTGGGGTCAGACAAATGTTTGATAAATACCAAAAACAAAATGTCTGACATCTATTAATTATTGGAAAACATTTATTATTACAACATTGTTGTTATTGAAAACCCAAAGGGAATAATTAAGATGCATCGAGATATTGAACTGAATTCTGAGAAGATTCACACCGTTACCCACCAATAATGGACGACATCTGAGTCTTACCTCAGATCCTCAGTTTGATTGATGCCTGGACTTTGACTAGGCCATTCTAACCCATGAACCTGTTCTGATCTTAACCGTCAGAGATAAAAATCTCTGATTCCTGTTAAGCAAAAATGTCTTCCTACAAAGAGAACCAGGAGTGTATAAGATGTAGATTATACAGCATGCGAGATCTACAGAAGTTTGCAGCATGTATTTATACACCACTGAATGGCTCTCTGCCCCTCCTACACATTATGATTATTCTCTTCCGCTGCTCCTGCTCATGATGCAGAGAGCTCATGTCTCACTGAAGCACACCTGAGCAACTCCAGTCTTTACAGATCATTGATATTCTGTAAATAAAACTCATCCAAAGTACGGAAATGAAATAAATGATAAATGCAATGAATGTATTGCACATTTCCTGTTACATAAACCATCCCATAATACCTCTGGCTGCATGTTCAGGCTGCTCGCCCAGATGGAAGGAGAACCTCCAGCCCAGGTTTTAGCTCCGCCCATCTTCCCCTGAGCTCTGAGCTGCTTCCCTGTCCCGCAGCATGATGCTGCCACCGCCATGTTTCACTGTGTGTTCTTTCTCCTCCCCCTGCAAGCAGGACTTCTTATGGTTTCTTTCTCCAGTTTTTTTACTACACAAAGTCCAGGCTGTTTTTTTAAAGGCCAATACCGATTTTTAAGAAATTTGATCACCGATGTCTATGGACGTGTAATGATATCCGGTGCCATTCTGACATAAACGGTAGTAACCAGACCGAAAAGCAGCGCACATTTTGATGCCTTATTTCGGTTCTTTTTTCCTGGACATGTCAAACACCCAAGAGTGATTCCCTTTCTCAACAGGTAAACATGGCTACCTTTTTGTAAGAAACCTGCTAAAAGTTCGTTATCGCTGTGTTAAGACTATGAAATTATTCAGTTAAAGTGATGTTCTCTGGCTTAAATTAGTGCTAAATATTAGCGGAAGTAACATTGTACATCTTCACAATAAGAGCATCCATTTCCTTTCTTGATGAACTGGAGTTTTGTCTTCTGTATCTACTGCTGATATCCAAATGTTAGGTTTATTCATTTATTTTGGTTAGTTCTACCTCTATTTGTTATTATTTTTCATGAGACCCCACATACATTGTGAATGTGATTGTGGAGTTAAATTTTTTAAAAATTATTTCTCCTGTATTTAATACAAAAAGAGCAGCAACATATTTAATAGTTTGACAGCCCTACTAAAAATAAAAAAATTAGAGGGTTTTTGGACGAAATGTGTATATTTTCCATTCTTTAAGCAACGTTTAAGCACCGGGACTATTTTAAAAATGTGAGTTTGGCACTGGTATCGGATAAAACCTAAGTGATACCCATCCCTACCGATAATTTATATCTAAAGCTGATTATTAATGCCGATATCCAAGGCCAAAATATCTATATTTTTTAGTAGTACATTGATTATAAAAGACAATTGAACACTCACTGTGTGCAAAATATATTAAAAAATAAACAAAACCCTTTTAATATTTATTAAACTTCGAATATAAGACAATGTAAAAACAAACTCTAAACCCTGAGTGCAAATGGTTTCAGAAGTAAAACAGATCCAAGTTTCTTTAAATAGAATAAATTGAAACAGTAACCAGAGTAACGGTGCAAACAGCTGCTTTAGGTAGAATCTGGACTTCAAGTATCAGAGAAAAAGCATATATATATATATATATATATACATATATATATATACATATATAGTGCAGTCAAAGATTAAAACCCAAACTTAAGAGTAAAATATGAGTGGGCTGATTCATGATCGGGGTCCTTCTATCAGTCAAGTAGCTGCAGCTTTTTTATTCTTATTTGGGCCAACGGCTGATGTAGAAAAAATTGAATGTATCGGTCGGGCTTTACTCGAAACCTTTCTCTCGGTTGTGTAAGCTTCAGTCGTCATCATGAGCTGGGCGGCTGCGGTCCGAATGGGAGCCGCCGTGTCTGGATCATCTCAGAAGTATTTACAGGCTGAACTCTGATGTGCCGACCTGCAGCTGCTGATAAAGAGTCGGACGATAAAAGCTGCTTCCTGCTGCAGAGCAGTTCTGTTGTTCTCGGTGTCAGAGATGATGATGATGGTGATGCTGCTGCAGCCATATTCAGCTGCTTTTCAGCTCGACAATGAAAGCACCACAATAGGAAAAAGGTTGATGCCGTATTTTTACTGAGAAACAGATGAACTGTTTGTTATTAAGAAGAAGCTGTCAGGCTTTGGTTCTGCCTTAAATTCCTCTGAGCCGGCTGTTTGTGCATGGAAATGGTTTTAGGATACAGAGACGATGTCGGGAACATCTGAAACCAGCTATAAAAACCTGGAAAATTCATCAAACAGAAAACTCTCAACCAGCGTGTTCAGAGACGGTTCTAGACCCAAAGAAAAGTTTCTGGTTTCATTGGGAGCCGATATTGATAGCCAATATTATTATGGACAATAACCGACATTTACAAAAGGGATGCAAGAAAACATAGATATGCTGATATGATATTTTATTAAGATAATCAAAGCAATGTATCATTTATTTGTTTAGCGTTTTTAGAATTTGAATTGAACAATTAATGATGACAGTAACATTTGTAGTAAAATAAAAAATTTGGTGGCTGTTTTCAGCTTCTTGGTTCCACTGGACCAACCAGATCCATAAATAAAACCAGATATGTTTGGAATGCTGTGACAGTTTTTCCACGGTTAGATGAATTTATTAAAGTTCTACCTATTGGAGCGATAGCGGCATACTGAGGTAGACACATTGGTGCGTTCTGAATATTTTCTCACTGATTTCTGCTGCATTATCCCCATAATCCCACATGGATGCCAAATGGTTCCCATTTTGTTGATATCCATGTGGTTTCCTTGGGAACAGCACCCCGGTAAGCCCATAGGAGCCTCCTTGGGAAGTTCAGCCACCTCCCATGTGGAACCAACAGCTCCCAGGAAAGCTGAGTACAACCTTCAGTTTTCATGGGATTGGTCTTAGATGTTGGACCGGCTCTGACCTCAGGGATGGCGTCTTTCTGGGTGGATTAACGTCTCCAAGTTTGATGTTAAGATGGACAGAAGCGAAAATGTTCACTCTTAAAAAAGATGGGGTTGAAAACGACCGAATTCAAAGTTGAGCTGGAGTGGGTGTCTTCCTCTGCTCTTGGTCTAAGCTCAACCTGAATAAACAAATGATGGAATAGATTTTAAAAAACAACACGTCTTATTACATTCTGCCTCAAAAATTAATTAATTGCATAAGCTTCATTAATTTATGCAGTAATTAATCTTACGACACAAATAAGAATACCACATCTAAATGAAAATACACCTTTGCAAATGTAACTTATGTATTCAAAATCTTCATGGTTTGTGAGCACGAACTGTAACATCACTATCATTTTTAAAAGTAAAAACACAACATATTTCTTAATATTGCTACTGCATGTGGCATTTTACAGCTAAAATGTTGAAGCTGTTTTAACTACTGTAATCATTAAAAATCTAGCAACCTGGACATTACTTCCTAACTTCATCCCTAGCAAGTAAATCTTTCTCCTCTCATGTTCCATTCTAACTTGTCCTGGATCTGTCTGTGGATCCAGCTGATCTTTCTGTCCCTCATCATCACTGGTGGCATGTTGCTGCATAGCTGTCTGGCTCACTTCTTAACTGCTGCTAATGTTTAACTGTGCGGTGCTGCTGCTGACTGTTGAAGTAGTTAATAATATATACATATAAGTCATTAGGGCCACGTAGTAAAATAAAAATTATTGTGAAACTGTGACTGGGGAAGAACTCAGTGTTTTAGTGTGTTTTTTTTTTTTTTTATCTTGCTCCCACAGTCACTTCCACAGAACACAGCTACAGGTTTTATTTGCTTTTTGTGTGGGGTTTTCAGACAGCTTCTATGAGGTATTGTATTAAACCAAAGTATTATGATTCCCATTCTTACTATACAGTGTATTCAATATTGATTAATATGTGTGTGGATGCTTACCACAGAACAATGCTTGGCTTATTAACACTGAAGGCTGATGGTCTGAAAGAGGAAGAAGACAGGAACAAGTGTTTAATTAAACAAAAAACGCTGTATGGAGATACATGGGAAGTCCAGGTCAGTTTAGGAAGGGAGGCTGAGGATGTTGGGACTCCTGGTATGCCTCTCTGAGAGAGGTTTTCATATTACGTCTGAGAAATTTTAACCCATTTTGATCTGTGTGTCATAAAACTGTAGTCCACTGGAGTTCAGTGTGCACTCTGGGATTATTCTTAGGGACTGCACCCGCCTGCAGGTTAAATCGCCCTAAATTGGATGATTGTGTCTGTTTCCTATTTGCTCTCTTTTGACAGAAATCATGAATACGCTCGGTAGGTGGAATTGAGGCTGCAGAAAAAGTAGAGATTAAAAGCCATATTTTGGCGCCTGTTCCTTTAAAGGCAGGCTTTGACGAAGGAGTAAAAATTCTAACTCTCAACACTCTGCTGCTATATGTTTCAATTAGTTTGTGTTACTGCCACTTTCAGTACTGGAGTGTGAAACCGATTAGTGGGGGGAAAGAACAGGTGATGACTGCATGCATGGCGGGTGGTGTGCCGGCCTGCTGGCTATCCTGTGATTCTCAAGATCACACAGATGGTCAGTCCGCCCCTGGTTGCAAGTTTTAATCATTACTAATGTCATGCAAAGATCTTGACTATGATTGGCTAACAGCGTTGTGACTCTCTTGCTGCCTTCGAACAAATGAATAAGTTATATCACCTTGCTGTTGGCGTCCAAAGACAAACTCCAACTGTTTCATCTTCAGCTTCTCTGTCTGGGCTAACTTTTATCTTTACAAATAACAATGAGGCTGAACATGTTCCGCTATGTTGTGGAGATGCTAATTGTTAGCTTCTGCTAGCCGGGTTGCTAACAGTTAGCTTCTACTAGCCGAGACGTTCTCTGCTCTCTGTGGGCGGCGCCAAACTACGGTGGGTGGGGCCATGAACACACTGGCCTTTTCTGACTCACTCGTTTTCGCGTCTGTGACTAATGCAGGTTATGGAGGTTGGAGAAAATGTTCATGTCCAACTCAGAGTGACTGATCGTATTTCGAAGGGAACATTTTACACGGTTTCTCAGTAAAAGAGAACTTTAATATTGAATCGGTGGGTTAGACCCTCATGCAGTGGCGGTCCTAGACGGTTTGGTGCCGTAGGCGAGCTTGACTGGTGGTGTCCCTCGCCCACGAAAAAAGAAGTCATGTCCAAAGGATTGCCATGCTCAAGCCTGTTGTGACAAAGTATTGTTATAGATAGAGATGGCAAAAACTGTTGAAAAAAGATAAATACACTATACATTTTTTTCTCTCGTCGCATATTTGGCGCCCCTCACTAGATGGCGCCCTAAGCAAGTGCCTATGTCGCCTGTAGGAAGGACTGCCTTCATGGAGCTGCTGGGGGGGATCTGGGTTTCTAGTCAACATGTTGAGCCTTTAGAAGGCTTTCAACCATCTCCCTGAAGGGACTAACTGGATCAGATTTAGATTTCTTCCGTTTAGAACCTGTTTAGAACCTTCTCCAGGGTGTTTGGGACGTTGGTGCGGTCCAGATCTCTGCGGCGCTGAGCTGAATGTCCGCAGCGTTGCTCTGCATCACTCTGATCTCTGATGGATCTCTGCGCTGGAAACGCACTCGGCTTGTCATGTTGATTGAAAGGCTGCAGGGTTTCAGCATCCCACCCCGACCCGACCCACCCTCAGAAATCCAATCCGGATCTTGTGAGCGGTGCTGATTATACAGGCGGTACTGAGGAGGAGAGATCTTCGTCATCTTATTCCAGTCACCTTCTATTAATTATCTCCAGGTTTTCCTGCCTCGTCTGTTCAGGACGTCTCTGTGGAAAAACTTTGTCAAAGATTGTTGAATGAGAGTAGGACTCTGAGAATAAATCAACATGTATTTATTTTTACTGTCGGGAGTCATTATTTACAGGTTAAAGTGAAGCAGGAAAGTTGAAATGTTTCATTAAATCCCTGTATCTGTGCACAGTGAGCAGGGGTGCCGCCAGAAATTCTGGGCCCTATGGAAACAAAAATTTCTGGGCCCCCTACATTTTTTACAGATAAAATGTAACCCAATAAACATGCCCTGTATACTTTAAAAAAGATACTTAGCACATTGCATAGTTAAAATGTCTGATGAGTAAAAGCCTACAAAAACAAGAAAAAGCTATGGAAATATGTACTTGTTTACATAAAAGGAGAATATTTATTATCTCAATTGCAATTGCAAACACAACAGAACATAATGTACACATATTGACATATACTTTACGTGAACAAGCTTTAACTGGGTCCAACTGCTCAATCAGGAAACATCAGCTACAACTAACCCATAATTAAATCAGTCCAAGACTAAAACTAGGCCAAAAGGGCTCAAAATCAAGACACACCAGGAGTAATGCCAGGCCTAAACCAGTCCAGGACTAAACAAGTACTGAACCAGACATAAACTGTTTGTTATCCAGGTATAACAAGTTATGTTCAACATCACTTTATAATGGCCCAGCGGCGTGCCTTTCTGCTGGCAAAATCATGTATCAAATCATCAAAGTTCAGCTTTCTTGCCAGTTTGCTTTCAATGGACAGTATGGCAAGGTGACAAAGTCTGTCCTGCAACATAGCAGACCTAAGATAATTTTTAATCAGTTTGAGCTTACTGAATGCTCTCTCGCCACCTGCATCGTTGAATAATATGAAATAGATAACTATACAACACAAGAAACAAATTAGACAATCCAAAACTGTATTTTTTTTGTATAGTTTTCTTAATATAAAATATAAAATATTTTATATTAAGGTGTGCAGCGGCCGCTGAATCTGTGTCTACGAGACATGATAACCCGGAGACAGCAGAGATGTTATTATTGTTGGATGTAAATCATAATTCAGTAATTATTTTACTAAGCTAGCTAGATAAAAGCAGGTCATGTAGCAACAAAAATAAGTAAGTGAAAGTTTTGGAATACAGGAATTGGGCAAGCTACCTTTCTTTTTGAAAAACTGTGTGACATACTGTCGACTTCGGCGTTCTCGGTCTTCTCTTTCCTTCTTTTCTTTCCGTTTTTGATGCCCTGACTTTTGATGTGACATGCCTGCGTGTGTCACTATCTGCACTGCATCATAACAAATGCAATAAGCAAGAGACGTTACGCTAGCGAGTGTAGCTCGGACAGCGCAGGTGGAATGAACCATTGTGAGGGGGGTGTGACTTAAACAGTAAATACATTATTTGTTTGTTAAATATTAAATCTATGGTCAAAACGGACAAAATACACATTAAGTGTATGAGGGGCCCTAGCACATTTAACGTATGTATAAAAAAGAGAAAAGAAAAAGAGGGTCTGCTCTTCTGGGCCCTTCATCAGCCTGGGCCCTTAGAATCATCCTAACCTTCCACCCCTTTACGGCGCCCATGACAGTGAGATCAAGGTCCCTGTTGGGATAAATGTAGAGGTGTGTTAAGTTTTTCCTCAGGACTATAGGTGTTCACTGGAGAACCAAAGACGGGCCTTATTTAACATGGTTTCAGTCCATTTCAGCGTGTTATCAATGACCATTGATCAGCAGACCCATCAGGAGAGAGCCTGCCTGGACAGGCCCGGCGCTAATGGGTGGGACTGGGGGGCCAACGGCCCGTAAATTAGGTTGCAACCATTAGAAAACCTGCAGAGTGTGCTGTAGGCTATTATTGTGACCTTTGGGGACAGTAAAGAAGTACAGTTCTTTGTCAAAATGTTAGCGTTTGACATGAGGATAATGCTGATACAAAACCAGATAAGCAAGAGCGACACTAAGTGACATTCTGTAAAGTAGGGGACGTTAAAGCTAACGTTAAGGTAGTTATATGATAACCCTTTGAGATTACAGGGTTCCTACAGGGTCTTAAAAAGCCTTAAAATATTGGGAAATAAAGACTTTAAAAAGTCTTGAATTTGATGTCTGGGTCTTAAAATTTGTGCTGTATTTGACTTTTTCCTATTACACTTTTCCCCAAAACTTAACGAGTGGTGGAACCGGTAATTGAGAATGCAATGAAGCCACTGGAGGTTAAAAATACTCAGAACAACCTGACGACTTCGGTAAATCAAGATTCATGTAAAAGAAAACAACACAACAACACAAGAGTGACCAATGTTAAAAAATATCTAAATTTTTAGGCAAACTTTTTGGTGACCTGCTGAAATGTTCTTTAATTGTTTACACCTTTGCTTGGCTTCCTGTCGTCCTTCATACATTACAAATGCCCCTAAGAAATAAGTAAATTTTTATATAAATTATCTTAAAAAGACTTTAAATTGGCGAAACCTTCAGGACCTACGGATTAGTTTTACATCATTTCCTGTTTGTTTTAACAGCACAGTTGATTTTTGAGTCACCCTTGTGCCCTGGTTGGTTTCTGTCCCCTGTTCACTACGTTCACTAATCACTTCACCTTTTCCACATGGCCAGCTGGCTACTTCAGTACTCTGGCTCCACTCTTTGTCAGATCCTCATGTTAGCTAGCTAGTTATCAGTAATGATCCTCTGTGGTAGAGTAGAAGGTTTTTTGTCCTGGTTCTGCTTTGGTGGTTTAGTTCCTACGGCAGATATAAACTTTAATCTGAGGAGAAAGAAACATGGCTACAGTGGGGAAAATCTCCTGGATCTCGTTACAAGAAATTTCAAGTTTGGATGGATAGAGGGAGGGATCCAGAATCACTGCTGCTTGAGAACAGATACATGTTTTCCTTCCTTGTGACCTGAAGTTTTGTTGAGTCTTTACATCCCCTCCTCCACCATGTGGGAGATAAAGAGCAGGAAGAGCTGAGCTCAGCATGTCGGAGCGGCCCTCCCTGTTTTATGATGCTTCGCCTCCTCAGCCTCCATCACTCCCAGTGGCAGGCAGCTCTCCTTAATATAGAGTTAAGCTGTTAGAGCAAAATGACTCAGAGCTGACTGATGGAGGGGAGTCTATCTGTTTACCATTGATTCAAAGCCTCAGAGCTTCAGGGTTTTAGTGAGGGTGAAGAGCTGACGGCGCCTTTTATGCCCCAAATGTTTGTTTAGAGGAGCAGGTGCTTCATGGGAGGTGGAACAGAGGAACAAAGGAAAAGTATTTATAGATTCATATCATCAGAGCTATTATAATAAAGGGATAAAACTGAAGTTTATTTCTAAACGTTACAAGACACGATCATCTTTTTTCCTCTAACCCAGTTTTACTGAAAAGATTATTTTCGTATAGGAGAAAATAAGATTTTTCCGAGCTAAACACAATTATTGTTTAAACTACGACCAAATACAGAAAACATCCTTGAAGTAGGAGAATCAGAAAATCATTTCTTCTTTTACTTTTCTTTGCTCATTTCTTTATTAGTTTTAGATATACATATTTAGTTGTGATATTAAACTGTTTGTGATTTATTTCATTTTCCTTCACGATAGTTTTACTGAATGAAAATCCTCGTAGAACATGGATTATACAAGTTAGCCTGCTAGCTTGTGAGGCTAACAGGCTAAGAGTATCATCTATGTAGAAAGTTGTAGAGATTCAATAATCTACTCTAAGAGAGGGAATTAAAATTATAATTCACAACTTCTGTTTTTTTTTAATAAACTCAAAGTTATTTATTGTAACTCTAGGATGTCCTCAATGAAGCTAATGCTAGCATAACCTGTTGAAGCCAGTCTGAAGAAGTGTTTAGTATGTTGTTTAAACGTTAATAAATAAATCAAAAACAGAATGATTCTGTCCTTTAATATCTGCTTTATGTATTTGATATTATATGGAGAGAGAGAAACTAAAGAACTTCAACTTATTTTTTAGACTGTTTAGCTAGTTTTTACTGGACTAGTTTGCAACCTTGACTTTCAAAGTTGAATTCGCTGCTGCTTGTCTGTCAAAAACTGCTCGACTTTTACATGTCACACTGTCGGAGTTTAGATGATAAAGTTAATAAAACTCTGTGATTTCTAACAGACTTTCAGCAGTTACAGTATCAATTAGTGTTGCACCGACACCATTTTTTGAGCCCCATACCGATTCCGATACCTGGCTATACACTATCGGCTGATACCAATACTGTACCGATACCCCTTCATTTGCAAAAAACTAAATATATATAAGAACATGTCGTTTTGTAATACTACAAAACGACATACTCAATTGAATGTTAAATCATTGCCATCATGGCTTGGTCAGACGAGGCTTAAAAACCTTTGTGAAACAGGAAAAAGACTAATACAGACTGAATCCGATATACATTTTTTATTGCCTACCTGGTTTGGGTGACAATAAGTGAAAACTCTCATGTAATAAAAGAGTTGTTTGGCTCTCAACGGCCAAAAATAGTGCAACATCCATGCAAATGGAACATATAAATTATGCAACAAGAACTCAAATTAAATTAAAATAATATACATTAAGTATCTTTGGGAGAGATCACAGTAGTAAGGCCTATCTGAGGTAAAAAGTTGAACATATTAAATCGGATTAATCAGAACTGCCGAGGTCAAGGCTGATGTACACTCCTCTAAGTGCCGCCATAATGAGGTAAAAATAAATAAAGGGCCATTTTAAATGGTGCTGTCCTATCACAACAACTTCTAACTTGAAAATTCACTTAAAAAAAACAAACTATACCAAGCAGTGGCAAAATAAAGTTTACATTAATGACAGATGTCACATAGCAGCAACCCCTAGTAATGTTTACTCAGTCCTCCTGAGGATTCAAGTCCTTGGGATTCAAGTTCAAGTACATTGGCAGGTTTTTCTGTAAGAAGATGAGTGTTTCTACTTTCTCTCCCAACAGTCTATTCCTCCTCTCATCAAGTATGTTGGAAGCTGTGCTAAACAGTCTCTCGCTATCAACACTTGTAGAGGGAGCACAGAGAAACCTTGCTGCGGTAGCAGCCAGGGAGGGGAATCGTTGCTTATTCTTTTCCCAGTACTCGAATGGGCTCTCCATACGGTGGATAGTTTTTTCAACCAGATAGGTCTCTATCTGTACCTATGTGTGTGCTGCGGGCCCCACCTTGTTCTGCATCATGATCTTGCAGGACCTCCTCATACAGCCCCTTAAAGCAGCTCTTGCTACTTGTGCTGGGCTCTGTTTCCATCCGTGGGGCCTTACTGGTTGGGTCTGCTGGCTCTGTCTGCAGTGATCTAGACTCCTCACTCTTCTCCACCTCTAGGGTCGCTGCACTCTTTGCAAGCCTGCAGTGATCACTGATCACTGCAGGCTTGCTGCCGTATAGTACGTGCCATTCCAGCGAGTGGGCACGTCTTGTATTAGTCCTTTGACTGGCATTCCCATGCCCATCTGAACTGTTTCCAGCCGTGATGTGGCCAGAGGGGAATGCTTAAAGTGGCCGATGATCTTCCTCCCATTCGCTAGCGCGTCCCCAACACTCCGCTGTGACAGCAAACCTTCATGCACCACTAATTGAATCAAGTGCATCCTAAGCAGCCTAAACTCAACACCTTCAGTTCCCTCATATTACTGGCGTTGTCACGAAGAATGGCATGGACCTTCAACAACAACAAAATAATAATAATAAATTTGAAATTTCGTAAAGCGCTTTTGAAATAGATCTCAAATTGTTGCAGTATATTCCCAGTAAAAGATACGTGCAAAATCAATAGAAATAGACAAAATTCTAAACAAGAGTGGGTAATGTTACCTTTGACTTGGGGATGTTCCAGTTGAGAAGCATATTCTCCATTGCTCCCGATCCTTTGAACTGGTTCGCGTGCAGCACCACGCTTTCCAGATTGAACGATTCACTGTCCGCCCAGTGAGCAGTTAAGCTAAGCAGGGAAAGTGGGGAGATATCGCTGCTCCAGATATCAGTGGTGAAGCTTATGGCCTGCACATTTTCCCAAACTCTTGGTGTTCGTTCACATGTTTAGTTTTCAAATGTTTAATTAAATTTGAGGTATTGAAACTTGACGTTTTGGTTCCTCGTCTGGCAACTTTCGCGCCGCAAATCTTACATGTCGCTGATGTACTAGCTGGAGTTTCGATGCTGAAATACTTCCAAATTGCCAACGTTTTCTCTCGCTGGTTTGTTTTTCACCAACATGAGTAAGCTGCCTCACCATTGGTTAAGAGCATCCGCTTGTGTCAATGGCAATAGTTTAGGCTCAGCATGCACTGAACACGTGAGATCACACAGCAGTGTGTGGGCTAGAGAAATATGCTAGGCGCTGCGTTTGAGTTTCTACGTTTCTATCGGTAAACGGTATCGCCGCTTATTTTTTAGTACTCCTCGATGCCGATACCAGCATTTTAGGGTAGTATCGGCCCTCCTACGGACACTTGTATCAACTAAGCAACAACAACCAAGCCAAATAACCAGCAAAAGTAGCCTTGTTTACAGGCAACTAGAGTTGAAAGCAATTAATAAGACATGTGCTTTGGGCAGAGACTTGAACTGCTCAGTAGAGCTGAGGGGCTTCTCTGGTTTCTAGTCTGGATCTGAGGAAGGAAAAGGTTTCTCTAATCCTCTTTTCTAGTGAGTGCTACGGCACGGTCACTGCGCTTTTTTTGTGCTATTTTATGGTCCAGCATATTGAGGAGAACGTTTCCACCGCCAGCTGGATTCTCACTGGGCAGGCGGGGACATAAATAAAGAACAGACGCCTGTTGGCGCTGATGGATGCCGGGGTCGCCATCGTAGACCCATCTCCTCAGCTCCATAGTCGAATATATTTGTCAGACTCAATGAAGCGTCAGCGCGTTTAATATATCATAACTCACTGAATGATGAAATGCTTTTCATGCTGCTTGTGTTTCTATAACCATTATACATGAAACTGTGATACAGGACACATACATGCTTTACATGATTTTGTGGTAAAGAAACCAAACATATGATGATCGGGGTTTGTGGGGTCATTTTAAAAAGCGCTTTATAAATAAAGTTAGATTTGATTTGATAAAAATATGGAAAGTAAAATCAGTAATTAGGATTAAAAAATGAAAAACGTGGCACACGAAAGGCATAAAAATACAATAAAGAAAGTAAAAAAAGCAACAATTTTATCGTAAATATGAAAATCATTAAAAAACCTTAGAGTCTAGTAACCAGATTGGTGGGCGTGGTCTGCTAATTTGCATAAAAGTGATAAAGCCTCTAAACGGCTCCTTCTAAGGGACTGAATTAGTCCAGAAATGAGCTGCTGACATCGCATAATGTGTGAGTACTTCATTAACATGTTCTGTTCAGATCATAGACATGTTATAACTAGTTTAAAAAGGAGGCATAATGTTTTAAATGTAGGTATTAACATATTTTAGCTATTAACATTTGGTTGTTGTCCCTGCCTCCAGTGAATACCAGGGGTCTGCTGTAATATTTTAGCTCCTTCAGCTGCTGCAGCCTGCAGACGCATTCGTAACTCCTGGTCAACAGCAGGATGCAAAGAGCTGCAGTGATCCAGACGGGATGTAATAAGTGCATGGATTAGTGTCTGAATCGGGTCCAGAGGGACGTAGGCCTCGACTTTACCGAGTCCAACAATCAATGTGATGCGTGCTCAGAAGGTAACTTTAGATCCATTAGCGTAAGAAGCAGCCAGCTGTGGGAGGACAGGATAATCCGACCTCACAGTTCTTCATTGTTGTTGTAGTTCATGTACAGTGAGGAACAGAAGTATGTCTACAGCAAGTTCTGCCTCTTAGAAATGTTAGAGGAGTCTGAAATCCACATTGCGTGTTCATTTCCTCAGTCAGTGGCATTTAAATCTTTTCTTACTTCAGTAAATAGCATTGCATTGTTTGTTTAAAGGATTTATTTGTATTTTATTGCTGCATATAAATATTTGAAACAAAATAAACAGTGTTAATATTTGCAACAGAAGCCTTTGTTTGCAGTTCCAGAGGTCAAGGTTTCCCTGTAGTTCTTCATCAGGTTTGCACTCACTGTAATTTTGGCCCACTCCTCCACACAGGTCTTCTCTAGTTCTGTCAGGTTTCTGGGCTGTCGCTGAGCAACACAGAGTTTTCCATTGGATTCAGATGTGGAGACTCTTTAGGCCGCCCAGAAGCTTGATCTGCTTCTGACGGAGCCACGCTGTGGTTCTCCTGGCCGTGTGCTTCGGCTCATTGTCATGTTTAATCTCCAACGCTCTGACTGAGGGAAGGACGTTTGGCCCAAAATACACAAAATCACAGAATAGCAGCCCCAAAGCATGACGGTTCCACCTCCATGCTTCACAGTAGGGATGGTGTTCTTGGGGTGCAATCCATATTTTTCCTCCAAACGCAGCGATTGAAGGTTAGACCAAAAAGTTCTATGTTGGTCCCATCTGACCAGATGTCCTCCTCTCATGTCTCTTCTGGACCCTGTTCGACTTGAACAGGGGGACCTTTCGAGCGCTGGATGATTTTAAACCATGACGGCATACTGTTCTACCATCAGTGACCTTTGAAACTCTGGTCCCAGGTCTCTTCATGTCATTGACCAGCTCCTCCTGTAGTTCTGAGCTGATTCCTCACCTTATCATCAGTGATCCCCACCAGGTGAGATCCAGCATGGAGGGAGTCTGACAGTCATCTTTAGCTTCTTCCATTTTCTAACAGTTGCTCCAATAGTTGATCTATTTTCACTGAGCTGCTTGATAGTTCCCTGCTAATCCTTTCCATTCTTGCGGAGGTCTACAATTTTGTCTCTGGTGTCTTTTGGCAGCTCTTTGGTCTTGCCCATGGTAGTAGTTGGAGTCTGACTGACTGTTTGGTGGACAGGTGTGTTTAGCTCAGACAGGTGCTACTAATTTAGATTAATGAGTGGAGCATCGGTGGCAGAGTAACAGGTCTTTGAGAGGCAGTATTCACGCTGATTGCCAGGTGTTTAAATACTGATCTGCAACAATAAAATGCAAACAAATTCTTTAAAAATCATATATAATACATGATTTCCTGGTGTATCTTTTAAATGCTGAATCTCACAGTGGAAACACACCTACGATGTGCCTTTCAGACTCCACCATAGTTTCTAACCAGGAGAACTTTCAAAATCAAAGATAAATCTGTTCCGGTGAGGTTGTCGCACTCATCGTTAACTCGCTGATGATTGAATCAGCACTAAAAGTTTTCCCATTTTAAATGCACCTTAGAACTTCCCACAGATGAACCTCAGCAGAGTAAATAAACCTTTCAGATTCATGTAGACGCTCTGATGTTTGCTAATGCATTCATGCCTCCTAATGGAGCACATATGGGATATTACAGAGTGTTCGAACAGAGTAGAAGGCCATTAGAGAGACAGACGTCCATCCGTCCATAGTGTTGAATTTCTTCAGATAATGGACGGTCCATTGTTGCTTGGGTCTGACTCAGCAGGAAGGATCCACCCAGATAGAAAACCTGGAGTTGGATCTATTCATGTAAAGATGAGAGCAACCGGCAGTCAGAACCACGTGTTATCTGAAATAAACTTCTCCAGTAGGTCTGGGACCTTCGGTCGATCCGACCGGCTGCCCTGAACCCAATTAAACCAACAATCGCGATGAAGTCCCAGAAACGGGAATGAAACAACCCAAATGTGCCGTCCTCCGCACCGTCTGCTGCTCATTCCCCCAGATTTGGGCCGAGCAGACGGACTTTATGAGGGCAGGGAACATTTCCGCATGGAGCAAACAGATCTGCAGTCTCCAAAGTGAATCCTGCTGGTTCAGATAAACTCATCGACGTGTAAAGTGCTGACAGGCCGAAAACACCAACAGTAATTACTCTGGAAACGCTAAATTAGCTGCTCTGCTTTTATTTTTTCTTCTGCCAAACGGCTCCTCGTTTCCAGAAGGAAATATACTTTGATTATAAATAAATCTGTTCTGCCTGAATTAAATCAATAATTATTTCAGCAGAGAGCAGAAACTCCAGGGAATAATGGATCCCAGTCGTTTGTTTCTGGCCTGTTTTGGTTTACATTTTAGGACAAAGATGCTCCATAAATAGAAAGAGCTTTTATTAACTCTGTCTGATGCATTCAGAGGTCTTTTATTGGATTCAGTATCAAAAACTCTGAGAAAAAAAGAAACATTATCGCCACATTCTTTTATTAAGGGTTTTAAAGGCTAAAAAAAACATGTTTAGAGCTGCCTGTGAGTAAGCGATTAATAACTGCTGGAGTTTCACATGTTTTGTGCCTCTAATGTTGAGTTTTATGCTTTAATTGCTTGTTTCATTTAATTGTATCCTCTAATCACCTATAGCATTTTGAATTACCTTGTTGTTGAAAGTGTTCTATACAAATAAAATTGCCTTAATTCCTTATTTACTTACTTCTTAATATTAAAAAATATGTACTGTATTATTTTTTTAATCAAATGAACATAAAGCACAGAGAATGTTGGTATATGGATGCGATAAAAACAGAAATAAAATGAAGCTGTCATTAAACCAGATTGAAATACATGAAGGCTGTTTTTATTAGTTTATTAAATAGTAGAAATCTTTTGAATAGGGCTGGAAATCATAGAAAAAAGTCAAATTGATCAATAATAATAATAATTGATACGTGTTTTATGTCCCCTGGGCAGCCGCCTCATCGTGTTGGAGGCGTTTGGGGAGCTACTTTTTCATAGCTTTTGTGGTAAACTGGTCCTAGGTGGGAGATCATGATGAGCCGCACCAATGGACTCAGTGTCCCCTCCCCTGGACGCGGGTCACCCGAGCCCCCCTCTGGAGCCAGGCCTGAAGGTGGGGCACGTTGGCGAGTGCCTGGTGGCCAGACCTTTACCCATGGAGCCCAGCGGGGATCAGAATCAGAATCAGAATCAGTTTATTGGCCAAGTATGTCACATACAAGGAATTTGACTCCGGCAAACTTTTTTCTCCAGTACAGAACTTGAATAAGTGAAATAAAAAAAAAGAAAAAAAAGAAAAATAAGAACAAAAATAAGTAAAAATACAAATAAATATCAGATCGTAAATAATAAAGGATAATATATACACCAAGCCGGGGTTATTTTACAGTGAGTATGTACAGAAGTGCAGAGTTATAGTTTATTGTTATGTGAGTGCACTCACACACTGTGACTAGACAGAGTTCGTCAGAGCGACAGCCTGGGGGAAAAAACTGTTTTTGTGTCGGGTGGTTTTGGCGTACAACGCTCTGTAACGCCGACCTGAGGGGAGGAGCCTAAACAGATTGTGGCCAGGGTGTGAGGGGTCAGTGGTGATTTTCCTGGCCCGCTTCCTGACCCTGGCCCGGAATAGGTCCTGAATGGAGGGAAGATCGGTTCCTATGATCCTCTCTGCAGTCCTGACTGTTCTCTGCAGTCTGTCCTTGTCTTGCCTGGTGACGGATCCGAACCAGACAGAGATGGATGAGGTCAGGACAGACTGGACTATTGCTGTGTAGAAGATGATCAGCAGCTCCTGGGGCAGGTTGAACTTTCTGAGCTGACGCAGAAAGTACAGCCTTTGCTGGGCCTAAACAGCCTGAACAGGTGACATGGGCCCCTTTTCCCATGATCAACACCTGTGGGAGGGGCCATAAGAGTCGGGTACGATGTAGGATGGGTGGTGGCTGAAGGTGGAGGTCTGGGCGGTTCGATCCTCGGATACAGAACCTGGTTCTTGGGACGTGGAACGTCACTTGTCTGGTGGGAAAGGAGCCGGAGCTGGTGTGTGAGGATCTGAGGTTCTAACTGGACATCATCGGCCTCGACGGACTGTTCTGGTTCTGGAACCAGTGTTCTCGTCTCTACTGTGGAGTTGCTCCCACTAAGACGCACCAGGCTGGGGTGGACATACTTGTTGCCCCCCCATCTCTGTGCCTGTATGTTTGGGTTTACCCCGGTGAATGAGACTTGGAGAAGGTTTGACTGTGTTCCTCTGGGAGTCCTGTGGAGGTACTCCAGGATTACAAGGTACCAGTCCCCTTGATATGGGACAAGGTCCTGCCCCAAGTAGAGGAGTTCAAGTATGTGGGGGTCTTGTTCAAGAATGAGGGAAAAATGTAGCAGGAGATCAATAGGCGGATTGGTAAGGGCTCTGTACCGGTCTGTAATGGTTAAGGGAGAGCTGACCCAAAAGGCAAAGCTCTCGATTTACCGGTCGATCTACGTTCCTACCCTCATCTATGGTCACAAACTCTGGGTGGTGACCGAAAGAACGAGATCACGGATACAGGCGGCTGAAATGAGTTTCCTCCGTAGGGTGGCTGGGCTCTCCCTTAGAGATAGGGTGAGAAGCTCGGTCATCCAGAGGGGGCTCAGAGTAGAGCCGCTGCTCCTCCACATCCGGCCTGTTTTACCATAAATTACAGTTTGCAAGAAACCAGAACAAATCAGGTTAATAGACCTAAATGACCTCATTAAATACTGCCAGGTGACATAATACCATTAGTATTTCCTTTAAAAACACAATTAATGTAATTGTTAATCATGTAAACTCATGTGGACTGATCTCGATGCTTTAAATTTCCTTTTAAACGTTTTATAACATTATTATATTAACAGCTCAGACCTTTGGTTTGGTTTGCTTATAAAAAACGGCCAATAAACTCGATTGTATTCAGTTGTAGCTAACAAGCTGCGTATCTATGTTTTAAAATTTTCATTTTTTAAGCGTTTTTACTTCTGATGATGTGGTGTAGAAGCAGGTGGACATGTTTAAATCCGTGGCCGTTGGTAGCAGTGTGATGTGTGTGTTACCGGGGTGAATGTGATGCAGACAGGGGAGGTGGAGGAGGTCCGGAGAACAGATGGAGCCTGAGACATGAAAGAGGAGGACAGACCTGGAAGCTCAGAGAATATTTTTAGATCCATGGTCTGGAGCTGAACAGGAGAGCTGCTGCAGGTCTGGTTCTTCTGGTTCACCAGGATCCGATCTCTAAACTGGGCTTGGCCCTTTAAGAGCATCTCCATGGAGACGGTGTCTGTCGGGGACAGAGCGAGGTGGTGGGTAAGGAGCGATGCTAACCTTTAAGGGTGGAGAGACGGAGTCAGCGGACCTTCTCCATAATTCATGAGGATGTTCTGGAAATTATGTTCGCCTGCTGCTCAGGCTGGCAGAAGATCGGGCGGATAGATGATCGACCCGTCTGACTGTTCTGATGGTTCTGATGGTTCTGATGAGCTCAGAATGCTCCACTTACTGTCTGCAGGAGCTCACTTCCTGCTGAATAATCAACCTAATTTAAATTCCTTGCATGGTTCTACCAGATCTGGTCCTGCGTCTGTATAAGACGTCGTACTAGATGATTGGCTGCTTGTTGCCACCTCCACATAGTGTGCTTTTTTTTATAGAACCTTATTAAACACATAAATAATAAGTATACAACATAAGTACAAGTGAAGTATTTAGAAGAAATCAACAGAGAAAAAAAAGTACATGAAAAATGTGCACTAATTAATTATCTTGAGAGCCTTTTTTGATACTCTGATATTGATTTCATCTATAGTAAAAGATTTATCACATTTTTTGGTACACATGTTTTTTCCCTCATTGGGGAAAATCTGTTAAAATAAAACGTGCTAAGCTGTTTTTAGAGGCAATGTGTGAAAGTGCAGCACCAGAACAGATGTCATGGTTTCTCCATGATTCCCTCTGTTGTTGTCCAAAACATGTAGGAAAGAAGCAGATTTTAATCTCAGCCGGCTGGATGGTTGGAAGTTTTTATCATTTAAAAAACATTGCTACTTGACATAATCATTGTTTACAATATCTGTAAATTATAATGAACCTCCATACTTCCTGGATCCAGAGCCAATCACATTAGAGCCTGCAAGGTTGCCAAGTATTCAACACAAACAGTAAGCTGCCACTTGTAAAGCTACAGACTGACCGGGCTAACGGCTAACGTTGAGCTAACATTGCTAGCAGTGAGATTCTAAAAAAATATCTCACGCTATGTTTTTTCATCTTGTGAAATGTATTTATCTACTTATTAACTGACTGTGTAACTCGTATTCTCTCGTCATCATGAATCTTCCGGCCAATCAGTAACTGGCAGCTCTTAAATTCACAGAGGGGAGGGGGTGAGTGTCTGATTACGTTGTTTTTCTTCATGGACTGCAGTACTGGAATTTGACCACAAGATGTCATCCTTACATATTGTGCCTTTAATATTTATGCCATTTTAAATGTGACCCAGTTGTGTTGTCGTAGTGTGACGTTATCAGAAAGCATAGGCGCCGGAGCGGATCTGTTACCGGTACTAGCGCTAGCAAGCGATCTGTTAGCTTTAGCCTCTTCTTTAACACATTTTTTCTCAGCAAATTTCAGGTTAGACTCCTTCTGGTTTTTGTGGTCATAATGGAACCTTCCATGTAATATAATAGGGCTTGACGATAATTTGATAGCCATATCTATCGATCAAAATAGACGTGTGGTGCGATAGAAAAAAAAAGGGTTGATTAAGTTAGATTAAAAACAACCCAAAATGTTTCAGTTAGCTCAATACAACAGTCACTACTAATTCACTACTAAGTCACTAATTATTAACACAGACCCAGGCAGCTCTGTCACTCAAACCACAAAAAGGAATAAATGGCTTTAGCTACAACAGAATTTGTTGATGGTCCCTAAACGAACCATAGTCGTAAAACTAACTTCACCTCTGTCAGATGTCACAGCAAGGAGGAAGTTGTCCCAGAAAAATGTTTCAGTAGCTCAGGTAAAGGTCGAGTCCCGTTTTGAACCGATCCTCGACGCACTAAAACACTAAACGTAGCAATAATAAACCAAATAAATTACTACGGTCAGTTATCTTAAACAGGACTCCACGGCCACGGCTCGCTGTAAATCAATGTTACGGAGAGATATAGAAAACCGACCCGGGTCGCACTGCTAGCAACACCGGCAGCTTTTAAAATGTTCCCCCGGTTCTCCACCCAGAAGCAAAAAATGCTTTAAAAAACACAACTGGGGATGGATAAACCTGTTGGTTTCAGCTCTAAGTAACTGGACTGGGTTTCCGTGTTCTGGGCTCCGTTTACACTCTGGCATCGGTGAGTAGCTCGTTAGCTTTAAGAGCTAAACTGAATTACAATCAGCTTTATTTACAAACTAAGCCAAAGGTCTCAGCCATTCATATTATAAAGTGTGATAAAATGTTTAACAGATTAAAAAGTGTCAAGATTAGCCTCTAAATTAAATTACTGACAATTTAAAAAAGATAAAATGGTTAATGATATTATTTTTCTTTGTATTTACTGATGTTACTCAGGTCTCTTGATTTGTTTCCATATTACAAACTTAGCTATCATTTTTTGTTTAAGTGTTTGAAAAAATAATTTAATTCTTATTTTAAATTAGTTCATTAAAGAGTAACAAAATGACCAGGGAGGCGCTAAAATTAACTTTTTTTACATTTTGTGATATTTATCGATAATTATTAATATCGATCAATATGACAATTTCTTTATCGATATGCTCTATTTCTACATCGTCGAGCCCCATATTAAAATATATTGTTTAAACTTATTGGACTCAGTGGTTTACTAAAATGACCCATCCTTCCTTCCTTCCTTCCTTCCTACCTACCTCCCTTTCTCATGGTTTGGATCAGGGCTGTCACACTTATTTCCATTTTGGGCCAAATTAAACTCCTGAATATATTTAAAGGGCCGGTTGTGGCAGAAAGTACTGATAAAAGTTTAACAAACTGGTAAAATATTAGTAAAAAACGTTATATATTAAAACGTTTTTTCATTATGATGTGATTTAGGGCTGTTCAAGTAAAGATTGATTTGCATGTAGGTGTAAAAAAAAAAAATAGAAAAATTTTCTATTTACAGAGTTTGGAGGGCCACAGAAATGGCTGTGGCGGGCCGGATTTGGACCGCGGGCCTTGACTTTGACATGTGTGTTTTGGATCAATCAGGTTTCTCGTACCACGCTGCCCCTCCTCCATCTGTTGCTGCACACTGGCAGCCAGCTGGCTGAAAGCTGTTAATGTGGATGCTGAAGGAGCTCAGGCCCAGCTGGGACGCCTTCTGTCCTGCAGGAGGAGCTGGAGACGGTTGCTATGGAGACGGATGTCTGGGTTCCCCTGCAGACCTGTTGCCTCCTCTGATTGGTGGAGGATCACAGATGGTTTTTACTACCAAATCTAGCTTCTTTTTTTCTTCTAGCAGCTTGTTTCTGACTCCGTTTATTAATGTCTGTTTTAATAAATGTAACAACATATTTATGTTTCTGCTGCTGTTCTGTTGATGACGAACCTTCCGGTTCTGAGTCCAAAGAAAAGCTGTCAGACCTGATCAGAACCTGGATCAGCCGACCCGTTCTGCTGAGTCATCTCCTGTGAACCGTCGGGGATCAGAACCAATCCAGACTCCTCTGAGCTCCAGGAACATGGATGCAGCAGTGTGTCCTTCACTGCTGCTCCTCTTCCTCCCTGTCACGCCCTGATGCCTCTCTGCTGCGGCAGCCGTGCGCCCCCTGCTGGTCAGACTGGGAACACACTGCAGCAGCAGCAGGAACAAAGAGAGGAGAGTGTAGGGGCAGCTCCCAGTTGATAGGAAGAGGAGGGTTGCCGGTTTGAGCGCCAGCTGCGTCTTGGTCATTGTGTCCTTGGACATTTCATCCTGTTGCCTACTGGTGGCGCTCAGAGGGCCCAGTGGTACCAGTATGTGGCAGCCAACTACAGGCCATAAAGAGCCTATATCTAGATTATGTCTTGTTTAAATATTTCAGATTATCAAAAATATTTGGATACAAAGAAAACCTGAGAAAATAAAGTACTGACCAAAAGTTTGGACACACCTTCTCATTCAATGAGTTTTCTTTCTTTTCATGACTACATTGTAGATTCTCAGTTAAATTACTGTACTTAAACAAAAAGGGTGAAATAACTAAATACATGTGTTATATTTTATATTCCTTAAAGTAGCCACCCTTTGCTCTGATTACTGCTTTGCATTCTCTTGAGCTTCTAGTCACCAGAAATGGTTTTCCAACATTTCTGAAGCAGTTCCCAGAGATGCTTAGTACTTGTTGGTCCTTTTGCCTTCACTCTGCGGTTCTGCTCACCCCAAATCATCTCCATTGGGTTCAGGTCCGCTGACTTTGGAGGCCAGGTTATTTCACACGTTATTATAAAAGTTCTACATAATTCCGTATGTGTTCATTAACAGTTTTGATGCCTTCAGTGAGAATCAACAACGTAAAATAGTCATGAAAATAAAGAAAACGCACTGAATGAGAAAGTGTGTCCAAAGTTCTGGTCTGTACTGTATATATATAAAAAAATTACTTTTTGAGTATTGTTTATGAAAAAAAAAATGTTCAAGCCCAACTGGTTCTGGTGTGACAGGAGTGTTTCCTGTAGGGATCGACCGATATGGATTTTTTTGTGCTAATTCCGATTTTTTTTTTCATCAGCCTTAGCTGATGTCCGATACGGGCTGCCGATTTTCTTATGCCAAAATTTGGAGCCGATTCTGATTCTGCTCCCTGAATTTACATCACAAAAACAATGATGATAACAAGTGTTACAAGTCCCAATTTAACATTTAATATTTAACAAATAGTAAACATAGCTGAGGTAGAACAAGTTAGAACAATTAGATAAACAATATTTAGCAAATATAAAAACATTTGAGCAAAAAAAAGTAAAAAAACTGCGTAGTTAAAATTCTGAAAGTAAACATTTAAGCATAAATAAAATACACTATTGCAAACAGTAGAAACAAGTAAGCAGCATAATAAAGTGCACAATGTGCAATAATGTTGGGAAAAAACTAAAGGCGAACGCAGCAGCCGCTTATTGGCCGATACATGTAAAAAACGTAATATCGGCTCGGTACATCAGTCTAGTTTCCTCAAACTGGGAACATTGGGAATATGAGGAATCTGGGGAAACCTACACTGTTAAAAAAGTATTTTTATTAAAACCAAATATTGAAATATGTACTTTAGAATGTATTTATTTTGAAAAATGAATGCGTCAATGTCAAGCTATTATATTAATTACAATACGATAGTAATATTAGTCAACAGGTAACATTTATTTTAATTGTTTCTTTATTTTCATTTTCCTGTCAAGCGTAAAAGTTAGTCTTGTGTCAGGTTGATGGTGGACATCGTTGTGCTCGTCTGTCTGGTCTAGAATATAACACAGGATCTATTTTATTATAACTGATGTTGTAAAAAAAGGTAATCATAAAAGAAACTGATATTCACAACATAATTACCATTCGAGTGTCATTTATTAGGGAAATTGGCTCAATTCTATAGTTTTATCAAGCAGTTCAGTCCCACTCAACACAGCGTCTTTGCACTCAAAACAAAAGTTAATCAGTAGAGCAGTCTAGTTTATTCTACTGCTATACTGGGCCCAGAGTTTTGCCTCCAACCACCGAAAATGAAGAATTGTTTCTTGTTTCTGTCTAAAAATGGTCTGATGTCCATTTTCTGTCAGGATTGTTTGAATAATAGCAGAGTTTAGATTAAACACCAGCCTGTTTGGTTATGTAGAACTTGATCTTGACCTATTAGACGACAAGTCGTAATTAATCCTTTTCTGTGTTTCTCGATTTTTACAAGGATTTCCATAATGTAGAACATAAGATGACTTTGTTTTATAAAATATTGACAGTTGTGTCATGTCACATTCAAACCCTATACCATTGTGCGTCTGTTGCTTTCACCGAATTAGAAAACTGCCTTCTTTATTAACGTCATAGGAAAGCTAAGTTAGTGTAAAGTTATTCCTTCTCGGGTGAAAATAACATTTCTGGACTCCAGAAAACCTCAGACAGAAACCTGATCCACACCTGGAGAACAGCTGGAACTAGGACTGGGCGTGGTCAATCGAACTTTAATCGGAATCTTGATATTAAAAAGCTGGATCGTAATTAATCGTGAGGTGTGTTTTAATCGCTATGCTAACTGACCGATCCAGCCGAAGCACTGCGTTGCTGTCAAGCTGAGCGGCTAGTCAAAAATCGCAGAAGAAAATGTGGTACTTTAAAGGAGCAGGCCCATGCTGGTAGGTAAAACGAACGTGCATTGTAAAAAGTGTTTGGTTGGGGAAGAATTTTTAAGGAAAATGGACAACAGGGAAGATGATAAAGATGAACCAAATAGTTGGGAATGGTTTGGACATTTCAGAGAGGACAAAGCTAGATAATAAAACCGATCTATTTAATCACCTGATGTTCTGTTGTCCCTCTGAGGACAAAGAGACACACACACGTTTGACCTTTGGCATTACCAGGAAAGGTCACATAAAGTATTGAGATTGCCTTACGTTATTGACCAAGCACTTTATTTTCCACCATAATTTCCAAATAAATTCTTTAAAAATCAGACGACGTGATTTTCAGGATTTTTTCTTCTCATTTTGTCTCATAGTTGAGGTGTAGCTACGATGAAAATTATAGACCTATCAGAATCAGAAATACAGTATTGATCCCACAAGGGGAAATTCCTCTTCTAAAGTGGGAGAACTTACACAGTTGTGCACTAAATAGCTTTTTGCCCTTA
The DNA here is from genome assembly GCA_028564705.1 of Apricaphanius iberus. Lineage (NCBI taxonomy): Eukaryota > Metazoa > Chordata > Actinopteri > Cyprinodontiformes > Aphaniidae > Apricaphanius > Apricaphanius iberus. Next base: position 84,761 of record JAPXFQ010002195.1, read on the forward strand.
TTCCTGTAGCTGGTTCCCGCCCTGATGTCCGGGTTCTGTCACTTAAACTGTTATGGAATGCCTCCTGGCCATAACCCTAATCTGTAGATGAGATAATAAAGATAATGTCGGGGTAAAGGATTAATTAGATCCTAAACCTGCCCTGAATCTTTCTGGTCTGTAGTAGGGATATAAGATAATATTGTTATGCCAATATATCGTTATATTATCTGTCACGATATTGTACCGATAGTGAAGAGCAAATAATCGATATTTTTATTTTAAGAATTTTAATGAAACTCAGTCATTTTTGCAGTACAATAGAAGTAGGACTAGTAGTTGGTGGCTTTCTTTTTTTATCATTCCTGTGGATCAGCTAGAACCAGTAATAAAACTGGATGAGTTATGAATGTAACCGCTTGGAGTGTTTAGGACGCTGACAGGTTTTCTACAGTTAAATTCAAATTTTTAAAAATCGCAATATTACTCATCGTGATATATCGCATCGTTCCCTCTGTATCGTGATACATATCCTATCGCCAGATTATTGCCAAAAAAACCACATCCATTTAAAAACGAAGAGCTGCTCCAGGTTGGAAGTTTTTAAAACTTTTCACCTACAGGGGGCGCTAAGATGCCTCCTAACTGTCTGAAAATCATTTTGAAAAATTTAAAATCCTCCTTAAATCTTTTTTTCCAGCTTCAGTTGCAGCTCTCTGCTGCCCCCTGCTGATGAGGAAAATTCATTGTAGAAGGCCAGATGCAGCAGGCGGATCAGAACCAGAGCAGCGGTTAATGTTTTTACATAGAGTAACCAGAGCCGCTGTAACCTGAGCCTCTTCCTGGGACTCGGTCCAGAACCCAGACTGGGAGTCATGTTGGTGCCGGAGACAACCAGTCCAGTCCAGTCCCACGTGGACGTCTCACTCTGTTTACTGTTCGGAACCGGCTCCTCCGATGAGAGTCTGGACCCACCGGGTCTGTGCACCATGACCCGGTGCTTCAGCCTGTTCCGCTGCCTGAGGAAGAGGGGAGGAGAGGAGGAGGACGAGGAGGAGGGTAGTGTTCACAAGGAGAGCAGCCAGCAGGGTGAGTCCATCAGAGGAACCTTAAATCTAAAGCCAGAACCGGGTCCAGTTCAGGCTGAGCCGCTGCTTTGGCTGGTCCCAGATGTTGGAGGCTGGTCCAGATGTTGGGATTCACTGCATCTGGTGGAGCTGCTTGTGGCTTCTGCAGGTTGTTGCTGCTGCCGGTTGGATGCAAAGCAGACATGAAACGCATGCAAATCTATGTGAGAGTGTGTACAGAGTGCCTGGTTCAAGAGCCGACGGGTTCCTTCACATAATTAGCATTTTTAAACAGAAATGTGACAAATAAGAGAAAAACAGCTATCATTACTTCTATATTCATTTAATGAAAACATTTATCAGTATAGTTATTATTATTTCATAATTTTTTCCTTCCAAAGTACACAAAAAAAGTGTATTAATACATAATAATTTGACTAAAATGTGGGAAATTATTTGCTCTTCCTTTGGGTTCTATTTATATTTCCATACTTTACACTGCGTCAGTATTTAGATGGATTAATTTTTATTCATATTTTGCAGATTGATCTGTTTAATGAATCCCAACCTGGAGTTTTATATGGAAAACTATTTATCAGTAGCTATAAATGTATTTCTGTGTGAGAATTTTGCAGGATGACGTTGAACATTCTCCATAAACGTGTGGATGTGTAGAAAGTACCGCTGCGATCCTGTAGTATTTAGGTAATGTGAGCTTGCAGCTCCTCCACCTCCTGTCAGATGGATTATAAATATCTGTGTCAGATCTGCTCTCAGGGCCCCACACCTCTCATGTCGCACATATCTCTTTCTATATAAACAGACTTGGATTGTAAGGACGGCCGCTGAGTGGAAACACGCGACTGCGCAGAACTTTCCTGCGTTATTATTAAACTGGAACCATCAGCATCCAGGTTTCCACTGGAAACCAGATGCTTTAACAAACTAAAAGCAGAGATGTTAATCTGTGATTTTCACTTCCAGCTTTAGTTCCTACAGCTCCCCTCATTAATCGCCACCAGACAATCACACAAGCATCAACTCTGACCTTTCAACTACTCTTCAGGATTTAGATTCATTCAGAAATGATAAAGCTCCTAAACTCAGGTGATGAGATATTGTTGTCCCCAACAAAGAACCCATTTTAAAGCAGAATCAAGATCCCTTTACCAGCCTCCCACAAACAACATTTTCTTCTTTTTTCTTTGTTTTAATTTATGCGTTTTACAGACAGAAAACAGGAGCATTAGCTCCAACAAGGCAATAAATAGCCGTTAGCAAAGGACAAGCTAACATTTCTTTTATCAGTTTAATCACCTACTGACTCATTACTAGCTTAGTTTATTTTAGCCTAGCATTTAGCAAGTTTAGCATGTTAGCTTATTTTCATCAAACACTGCCACCTAACTTAGCATAGCTTAAGTAAAGCCTAGTTTATGCTTCTCCGACCGCAAATTTGCAATCAGACGCATACGTACTGACAGAGACGTTTTTTGTTTATGGGGAGCCTAAGCCCCGCCCTTCTACTTCCTGTCCATGGGTCCCTACTGCCAAAAAAAATGAATGAGAGTCAATGGAGCAATAAAAGTTATTTTCTGATCCAGTTTGAAATGCACCGTGGATCAAACATATGATGTCCGTGATTTTTAAAGACTAAAGAGCTGATTTTCGACCGGAGGCAAAATTTACTTTAGGTTTTGTGTAAAAACGTTTAGCGGACTACAACTGCAGAAGAAGAAGGAGAGCGAGGGTCGTAGCCTCCAGGATGAAGAAAGGAGCATTAAACTCGGAGAAAACCTCTATAAATCTGTCCATGTGGAAAGTAGCAGCTATGTTGGAGATAAAGCAGTCGGTGGAGTGAGAGCCAGCATGGAGGAGAAGCTCTACAAGCTCTAGGTGAAGGTTTTACGTGCTATAGCTAGTGCTAGCTCCCGTTAGCCAGATGATGTCATATATGCGACTTCTGACTTCTGATTTGTAGGCATTTTAAATGCGAATTTTTACAATCAAATAAATCCCAAATCACTGGACAAACACAGTAGAAATGTACATCATTAGTTATTATTTAGATCGAATTACAACATATGTGTGATTCAGGACGTAAGACAAAGCGGACCAGAAAATAACTTTTATCGCTCCACTGACTACAATTCATTATTTTTTCGGTTTGAGGACCCAGAGGCCGACAGGAAGGGGAGGAGCTTAGGCTCCCCATAGTACTCCGTTTTTTTTCCTCTCCATTCTCTATTGTTTTTTCAGCGTTGCTCAACCGGCTAAGCAGGGGGCGCTAACTTTTCATGGTGTGTCTTCCTAATATCCAAGTGCGGTTTCAGGTTTTTTCTAGGCTTGTGTACACATTTCTTCCTCAAGGAGAAATGGACGACCGAAAGTACGTTTTGATTAAGCTGTAAAGTTTATTAGATTAGATAAATCATCCTTTGAATACAATACATTACAATCCAGTGGCAAAACGCTGCATTAATTATTGATTACAGCAAGTATAGAGCCCTGTTGTTGTGAAGCAGCGTTTTGCCACTGTACGCTTTGTTTTCAAAGGATGATCTAATCTAATAAACTTTACAGTTTAATCAAACGTTCTTTCAGTCGTCCATTTCTCCTTGAGGAAGAAATGCGTACACAAGCCTAGAAAAAAACACTGGCTTTTCCTGAAACTGGCCAATAAGATGCAGAAGCTCTCCGTTGACGGAGACAGATAGTTAAAATTTGGGCCTCTACTCCGTGCGTCCTTGTGTAGGTGACGGAGAACCCTCACGTCGACGGGTAATGGCGTTGCGTCAATCCGTCTCCGTCCAAATGGAGAAGCATTAGCTAGGCTTAACCTTTTATGTCCCTTTTCCACAAGGTTCATCGACTTGAAATGGTCGGGTCAGTACGGCGTAGAACGGGATAGTTGTGTTTCCATTACCATCTCAGAAGAACGGTCGAGAGCGAGGACATGGGCGGGCTTAGTTTAACAAAAACTCAAGCTTAAAGCAGTCACAAAGTCATCATGAAAACACTGATGCTCTCAAAAGTCAAAAGACTTTTGACTCACCTCACATCTCTGTCATGGATCTGTTCATGCCTCCATAATCTGTATTCTTCCTACCAGTACTGATCTAACCGGCGATCATCCAGTCTGTTTAGACTCCGAATCTGCAGCCTTGCAGCCGATCCAGCTCTCTGCTCACTGCAGAGACCTCCCGCTTCTCTGCTGCTATACCGGCTTCTTCCTCCCCAACACCGCGGCTTCCCCACCTGTCACGACTCCAACCTGCTCGAATCTGCGTGTGGAAGCCAATAACAGCCCCGAGCGCAGCTCCATTCCCCTTGACGACACTGATAAAAACCCGCCATTACTCACAGTTTTCTGATGTCCCAGAGGGCGAAGCTGCAGCCTGTCTAAAGCCCACTCTCTCTCTCTCGCTGCTGGCTGACATTTTACCGTACATGCCATCCATTTCTGCTCCATCCACTTCCTGAAGTCTACACCCACTCCGGCTGTTGTTGCATTTCACAGTCCGTAATTTGTAATTTCATTTTAGTTTCCCCCAGCAATGTTTTTGAATTCGCTGTAAACCATTCGGAGACATGACTTCAAACAAATAACACCAAGACCAATCAGCGGCTACCACTGCTAGGCAGGAGAGGAATATCACATTACTGGACCAATTAGTCCATAGGTGGCCGTGTTGAATCGCTCCGCCATGCTTCTGACCAAGGCAGAGGTAGTTCAAAAAAAGGGGCCGGCTCGGACCGGACACAGTTAATGAAAACACGCCAGAACCGTCCTGAAGCTACCCGTTCCAGACCACCGCTAGTGTAGAAGGGCCATTACATACAGAAAAAAATATGTTAGCTTGTTCTTAAGCACTTACTGGTTTCTGACTTTACATTGATAGAACTGCACACTGTTAATTTAGCTTATTCCAAATAAACTAGCATAGTTGATTTTAGCTTATAACTTAATTTTACACTAGCTTACCTTAGCTGTCATACTGAGTTTGGCTTATTATTTTGCATTTAACTTAAGTTTATCAGAGCTTAAAGTAGTTTATGCTACCTTAGCTTTGGTTAACATGGTTTTAGATTCCCACTTTATTTGGTTTACCTTGGCTCCGTCAGTGTAAACTTATCACATTTTAGTTTAGCCAGCGTTATCTTGGCCTTGTTTACTTTTATTTCATCTTAACTGGTATTTTATCTTATTTTATTTTAGCTCATTTTATGTTTTGTTTTTCATCTCTTGATTATCTTATATTTCGCTAGTTTATCTTGCCACAACTTAGCTTATTTGATCTTGATTTATCTTAAATCAAGCAATATTCTTTCACCATTGTTTAACTTACATAGCTAACTTAGCTAACCATCCATCCATCTTCTTCCGCTTATCCGGGGTCGGGTCGCGGGGGCAGTAGCTTAAGCAGGGAGACCCATATCTCCCTCTCCCCGGCTACTTGGACCAGCTCCTCGGGACATAGTCCCTCCAGCGAGTCCTGGGTCGTCTTCTGGGTCTTCTCCCGGTTGGACGTGCCCAGAACACCTCACCAGGGAGGCGTCCAGGAGGCATCCTGACCAGATGCCAGAGCCACCTCAACTGGCTCCTCTCAATGTGGAGGAGCAGCGGCTCTACGCTGAGCCCCCTCCAGATGAACGAGTTTCTCACCCTATCTCTAAGAGAGAGCCCAGCCACCCTGTGGAGGAAACACATTTCAGCCGCCTGTATCCGTGATCTCGTTCTTTCGGTCACCACCCAGAGTTTGTGACCATAGATGAGGGTAGGAACGTAGATCGACCAGTAAATCGAGAGCTTTGCCTTTTGGGTCAGCTCTCTCTTCACCACGACAGATCGGTACAGCGCCCGCATAACTGCAGACGCCTTACCAATCCGCCTATCGATCTCCCGCTCCATTTTCCCCTCATTCGTGAACAAGACCCCCAGATACATAAACTCCTCAAGTTGAGGAAGGACCTCATCCCCGACCCGAAGAAGGCACTCTACCTTTTTCCGGTTCAAGACCATGGTCTCTGATTTGGAAGTGCTGATCCTCAATCCCAGCCGCTTCACACTCGGCTGTGAACCGGTCCAGCGAAAGCTGTAGATCACGTTCCGAAGAAGCCAACAAGACCACATAATCTGCGAAAAGGAGAGACCCGATCCTGAGGTCACCAAAACGGATCCCTTCAAAACCTTGGCTGCGCCTAGAAATCCTGTCCATAAACATTATGAACAGGACCGGTGACAAAGGGCAACCTTGGCGGAGTCCAGCTCTCAATGGAAACGAATCCGACTTACTGCCTGCAATGCGAACCAGATTTTGACATCGTTCATATAGGGACCTAACAGCCCGTATCAAAGGGCCTGGTACCCCATACTCCCGGAGTTCCTCCCACAGGACACCCCGAGGGACACGGTCGAACGCCTTCTCCAAGTCCACAAAACACATGTAGACCGGTTCCATCATACAGGACATGTGGTTTTTGTTCTGAAGCAACAGATATAGTATTTAATGATCTATATTGGTGTTTATTTTAATCTCTATAGATATGTTAATGCAGTTTTGGAGGTAAACTGAGCTAACTATCATCATACATTGATGCATATGATATCTGTGTCAACTTTAAACTCATAAAAAGTCCTTTGATCTCTAAATGTTGCTGCATCTGTTAACCCAGGTGTGCTGAGGGCTGTTCAGACAGCCAGGTGAGGCATCGCTCAGGTTCAGTTCTTCGCAGGTTTATTTCTTCTTCTGTTCTCTTGAACATGATCTCTTCGTCTGGCTCTATGGTGTTTCTCGGGCTTTGGTCAGCTACAATCCTCAGGTTTATTCCTCAGACTGCTGAGATGGTTTTTGTGGAGTCAGGCTGAAAGGTTGATCTGCTCGTACATTTGACTGTCACTGTCAAGTATCGGCTGTAGTTCCAGCTTTATGTATTTATGTCAGAGCAGCTGTGAGTTTCATCTGATCTAACAGGATCTCATGTTTCTGCAGCATAGACCCAGGTTAGAGCAGAGTTTATATTAAGTACCTTCATGGTGAAGGAGCTCACACAGAAACAGTCACGTTGTATCCTATCAGGTTCTAGGAGCCTCTGTAGAGCCAGGGAACGTCAAATTGAAGGGGAAAATGTAAGTTGGAGAAAACTTGCAAAATTAGTGAAAAAACTTAATGCTTGATAATGAAAATGATTTCATTCTCTTCTCCTCTGCTGGTCGCATTCTTTTAGAGTTTATCTCTTGGTAACCCTTGCTTTTAGAGTCCAGGCCAGGCCCGGCGGAAAGTTCTGGTAGAGGTTCTGGAAACCGATCATCATCAGCCGAATGCTTCCTGTGAGTTTGGAGGGTTCAGAAACTCTCTGGTTCTCAGGCTCATGAATTTTACAACAGCTGAATCTGCTAAATTAAAGATTCGGCATCAAACATTTAGCAGTAGCTGTGCAGATGTTCGCTGTGCGGTTACACATAGTCAGACTCTAAATGATTTTGACGCAACTAGAAACACTAGAATAACTGTCTTTGCACCATCATCCACCTCTTTACTGTCGCATCACAAGGTCTGATCTTATTTTCTCCTTTTCCTGCAAAAACAGGTCTGAAGGTATAACTGCTCAGTATTAATAGAGTTATGAGAAATTCACAAATAATTAACTAAACTGCTCAGTTTCTGGATGGATGGATGGATGTTCGGTTAGATGTATGGGCGGAGCTACATCTGTTGCTTTGGTAACCCGGACATGCTCCATTCTACCTGCATAGTTAGCTAAAATATTTAGCAGTTTAAGGAGTAGTTTGTGATCCTGGTTTTATATATAGTAATACTAATAGAGATGTTCCAATGCCACTTTTTTCTGTCTGATACAGATTTCAATACTTGGGCTTTAGTTATCTGCTTATACTAAGTCCTCATCCCACTGTGTCGGTTGCTGCTCGTCTCCTTTAAAGAACCAAACTCTACTTGCCCTATTAAACATGATGCCAACCCAAATGCTTTAATTAAGCACCATTTGTCCCACCTCTGGAAACGTCCATCCTGCATATTAGGCGATTGGATTTGCATTCTAGCAACGTGAAACAACCAGATTTTATCACAGCCTGTGTCACTATGTGGTAGGGTTGGACAGGAAAGAAAAGATTGTACGGTATTGGATTGTTTAGACAGGAGTACCTGCTGATACGATACCTTCTTTTTTGCAGTATTGGCAAGTATTTGCGATACTGGTATCGGTATCGGCCCAACCCTAAATGCTCGATCTCAGTAGTTCCCAAAGTTGGAGTTGGGACCCAACTTGGGGTCACAGAGTTGTCTTCAGAAATTAACCTGAATACCAAAAATTATGATAAAAGGATTTGCACTGTAGAAATGGTGTAAAAGATGAAAAAAACAAGGTTAAAAACTCAACGAAAGCTAAATATTGGCCCATACATCTGCTGTTAATGCTGATTATGTTGCCATTGTGACACTTTTCACCCAACTTGGTAAAAATGTTTGTATAATAAACCAAAAGTTGGGGTCATGACCATGTATATTTTTATAATATACAACCTAACTGCACAGGGTCGTCACCAACTTGGTGTTCCCACTGCAGCTGAACCCTCTTCTTCCTCAGCTTCGCTGCAGGTATGCGGTTGTTCATTGACTAAACGACGTTGATGTAAGAGCTCTGTTGGACCTTTCTGTGTCAAAGCCGTCATCACTGAGGAGGCGGTGATCTAAGCCATGATACAACCTCCTACCGTCAAACACCCGGAGAACTGATCCCGGTTCTCACTGGGCCATCCCAGAAGAGCCCAGAGATGATGAGGTCAGCATCAGGCACTTCTCTCTACTGTAAAGTTTATGAAAGTAGCTCAGGTTGTAGAGCTGGACAAAGATGTTCTTGATCCAGCACCATGTGAGGGATCAGAGTCAGAACCAGCTACTAAATCTTCATCACAGACATGTTGATTAGCTTTGGTGTGGCCCAGTCCGAAATGTTCTGGATGTTCCTGCAGGGATGATGAAGGGTTACAAACTAAGCTGTAGTGCTGCTGAACGAACAGCAGATGGCAGCATATCTCTAGTTATATTAGACTAAATTTCTTTCACGCTTCATTCTTTATTTGTGCTTTGATTAATCAAAAATAGGGACTCCAGAACTAGATTATTTGTTTTATAAAGAATATTTATTGTAGTTGTTTAGATTTTGATTAGTTTGAAAACAACAAAGATGAGAAACATCCATCGTATTCAGATAAAACGGCTGCATCAAAGTTATGAATCTAAATCATTGTTTCTCACCATATTTCAAAAGTAAAACCATTCTTCATATCAGTAAACATGAGAAGACGCCCTCGTTTTCTACAGATGATGAACCTCAGTAAATTCACCCGCAGTCTGCCTAATCTTGTCTTCTCTCAGCATCATGTTCGGATTTTATTGGTGCCGCAGCAGAAACTGTGGGAGTTTGAGCCAAAAATATATTGTTGTTGTGAAACAATGAGCGACGGGACAATATATGATGTTCAGCTGCAGTTAACGTGCAGCAAGCGTTGGCTTTGGCTCATCCTGACGCCTACTTGCTGCTCATCAGCTGCAGCTCCAACCAGAACCAAAACCCAGAGCTCTTCTCTCCGTTAACCTCAGCTCTGGGACCGCTGCAGACACTTTTCTGATTGTTTGTGACATTTGGAGATAAATCTGGGGTCTTTAAAAGCGCTCGATTTAGTGGAATCCACTGAAAATATGAGTCCAGTAAAGTTACACCGTCAAACATTAAACGCAGTAATTTGGGTTGTTAAGCCTGTCATGAGAGAAAAAATGGGGGTTCATTTTTCAAAGTCATATTTTGAAAAATATGACTTGGAATATTATGTAACATGTTATTTATTAATTTTTAAATGTCACAGTTTCAAACTAAATATTCAGTTATCAAGCTAAATATTTTACTTACAAATTAAATGTATAATTTAAAACAAAATACTTAGTTGGCAAACTAATTAGCTAGTTTAAAGCTATATATTTAGCTAGCATGCTAAACTGGCTGGTTAAATTTTTTGCTTATGTGCAAATTTACTTGTAGATAACCGGAAGTGGGCTACCAAAGTAAAACTTTATAACTGCTGCTGGCGAGACTGAATGACTCTTTATCATAGTTTGTTTTCCTCCTGACATTTAAAAGAGTTCAGTTTTTGTAGAAGGAGCCATTTTGATGGCAATGGAGACGTTTAGTGACAGTGATTATCCAGCAGAAGTTTCTGTAGACCCAGTTTTTATTTAGTCCCATTCATCGGCTAGTGAATTAGCACATTAGCTAAATATTCGGCTGTGAATGAAATATTTACCATAAAGCTACATACTTAACTAGCCAGTTTATCTTGCTTGCTAAATATTTAGCTTGAATCCGTGATATTTATAAATGAATAAATAAGACAGTCAGTAACCCTATGATCTAGTAAAATGACCCTCAGTTGTTTTAATGACACGCTAAATAACCAAAATTATTACTGTTAACGTTAGATTGTGTAACTTTACTAACACCACATCTAATAAATTATAATATATTTATTTCTTAAAAGTTCTTTAAGAGGCCCGGATTTTATTTCTGGCACCAATCTGGACCTTCTAGCACAGCCACATGAAATAAAATAAAAATAAGTCTGATCTGGTTCATGCTTGTTGGTTCAGATTGACTAAAAAAATACAATAAAACACTTGGACAGAATTCAACCAAAGCACATATTCAGTTTAGATCCAGAATTAAAACCTGATTCGAGAGAAGTTTGGTCAAACAGGAGCTGAAATCACGTCAGAAATCACACATTCACACACAAAAAAATAAAAATCCTGCCGGATTGAGCTGAAATTCAGTGAAATTAACCCAGAATTTAGCAACAATTCAGGAGAAACCGGTGAGATATCAGTTTTAAAACAGTCCCAGTCAGGCAAAGCGGAGCCAGATTTTAGACAGAAATGAATTCAGACCAAAGTCAATCATAAGTGGAGATCAATCGAAGTTAACCCAGAACTCCATCAAACGCAAAAACAGAGTGTTTGTCTGTGTTCTGTGAACTGGTACCATTCTGAGTCCAACGCTCTCCTCCTCCTGTGGTTCCGTTATCAGTCCAGTTTCATGATGACATTCTGTCGTCCTCTGATGTGGCATTTTGTATATTGATCAGGAAACATACCTGAACGAAGTGCTCCATCTCTCTCACACACACGCACACGCACACACACACGCACACACACACACACACACACACACACACACACACACAGTCTCCAGCTGGGTGTTAACGAGCCGTGAAATCAACGTTGGATCTTCTGTCCTTCAGTCACCGACTCTCAGATGTGAACTTATGCAGCAGAACCTGAGCCTGTTGCAGAACCTTCAGTTGGAGCTCCACATTTCGTCACTCTTTGTGAAAATGAGTTAACATGTTAAAACATTGAGGGAACGGAGACAGAGGTCAGCTAAATATCCCACAGCATGGAGGTGTTCCTGAATGCGTCCTGACAGAGCAGAGCTGCCACAGGTCATCTCTAATTAAGAGCCAATGAGAGGTGGAGAAGCTGGACTACCTGAGCATCATTTCCTTCATCACTACCCGATGATTGTAACGACTGATGAAGATGGTACCCTTCCTCCTCCTCTTGGTCCCTCAGTGCAGGTACGAGGACACAAATACTCGTCAGTAATTAAAGCATCTGACCCGGTTCTGCTCAGAGTGTAGGCCTACATTCAGCATGACGCTGCGTTCACTGACACCTTGCTGCATTTCACCAGCCACATGACCAAGCTGATGGGCTCCCACAGGTTCAGCCTTTCACTGTATAGAAAACCTGGTTTAGATTAGACGGTGAGACTCGAATTCAGCTTCAACGCGAGCTTTAAATACAGAAAGTTTGCAGCGGTACCAGTGGAAAATCTGGGTCTCTGGAGCAAATTCACATCTCTGGTTGTGTTTACACGGAACTCATTTAACCTTTACTTTCCCCTCACAGTAAAAATATTGACACATAAAAATAGTTTTTATTTTCCTCTTTAACTCAATGATATTTTTCCTTCCCTCATTACTTCTGTACTTCGCTCTGAAAATCCAAGATATATTTTTATTTTAACTTATATATCTTAGTTTAATAACTACTTTAACTCATTTGATTGTCTTGATTTAATCTGGATTATCTTGTTTTAGACTAGTTATATTTATAAAGCTTAATTTTTCGTTGTTTAGGTTAGTTTAGCTTGGCTTTCTTTACCCTTGCCTAACTATAATTGCATAGCTTAGGTTAGCACAGCTTTGTTTAGTATATCCCAATTTAGCTTTGTTTTGTTTAACTTTACTTCACTTTAATTAACTTAACACAGTTTAAATTAGATGAGATTAGTTATTCTGAGTTTAGCTTGGTTTTGTTTGCTCTTGTTTTGCTGACTATCTTAGCTTAGGCTAGCAGAGTTTGGTTTAGTTTATTTTAGTTTAGCTTAGCATCAGTTAGTTACCCTATCTATGTTTTGATTCGCTTACCTAATCCTAGCTCATTTCATTTTAGTTTATCTGATTGACTTATTAGCCATCTTAGTAGTTCAGCTTGGTGTTGTTTACCCTAGTTTTGATAAATCAGCATATCCTAGTTTAGTTTAGCATAGTTTAGCTTCGCTTTGTGTACTTTGCTTTTATTTGGTTAGCTTATGTTAGCACCTGTAGCTTAGTTAAGTTAAGTTTAGCTTGGTTTTTATTAGCTAAACTCATTGTAACTAATTTCATTTTAGTTTGTTCTATTTTATTTTAATGTAATTCTGAACTTAATTAGCTGTTTTAATGCATTTCACTTCATAGCTTTTGGGGATTGCAGGAATGTAGCTGCCAGGAGGTTGAAAGCTAAGGGATGGGAACTGGGTTTCCTCCAGGACTCTAGATGTCACCACCTGATAAAATAAATTGGTTCAGCAGAAACATAGCTTTGACTGAAAATCGGCTCCTAGTACTTTTTTCTGACCCCCTCAAAACGCTCGCTGGGATCACCAGGAAGATGCCATATTTGTCGTTGGTGACTCATTGTTTCAGCAGCTGATAATTGGGTTCTGTAACGAGCTCTTCACTCTTAATTGGGGCGTCCACTCCCGGCGAGTAATCACCTCCTCTTTCTCATCTGAATCGAAGGGAAGGTATCATGATGGGGAGCCTAAGCCCCGCCCTTCTGCTTCCTGTCCATGGTACTGCCAAAAAAAATGAATGAGAGTCAATGAAGCGATAAAATGTATTTTCTGATCCAGTTTGAAATGAGCTTTGGATCGAACATATGTGAATTTTTAAAAACTAATTTTGATGCAGAGAAAACGCTGATTTTCAACCGGAGGTAAAAGTTACTTTAGGTTTTGTGTGAAAACGTTTTGCAGACTACAACTGCAGAAGAAGAAGGAGAGCGAGGGTCGTAGCTTCCAGGATGAAGAAAGGAGCATTAAACACGGAGAAAACCTCTATAAATCTGACCATGTGGAAAGTAGCAGCTATGTCGGGGATAAAGCAGTCGGTGGAGTGAGAGCCAGCATGGAGGAGAAGCTCTACAAGCTCTAGGTGAGTGTTTTACGTGCTATAGCTAGTGCTAGCTACTGTTAGCCAGATGATGTCATATATGCGACTTCTGATTTGTAGGCATTTTAAATGTGAATTTTTACAATCAAATAAATCCTAAATCACTGGAGAAACACATTCGAAATGTACATCGTTAGTTATCATTTAAATCGAAGTACAACTTATGTGTGATTCAGGACGTAAGACAATAAACTTTTATCGCTTCATTGACTACCATTCATTATTTTTTGGGCCAGGAAACCCACGGCCGACAGGAAGGGCTCCCCTTTTCAGACGCTCATTGTGACGTCAGATCATCTGCATCATTAGTGTTAACCTGATGTAACGCTGCGGGCTGCAGAGATTCCTCTCTCTGTAAATCTGAGCTGGGATCAGTTTTCTCTGGATGGGGTTGTTCCACCTCAGGCTGCAGCTGTCTCCCAGTGAGACCAGATGTGATGATTGAATCGTTAGTGTGCAAAGATGCCGGGCGGACTGTCAGACCATGTTGGTACCTGCAGGCTCCCAGTGTTTCCCAGGGCTCTTGCTGTTCTAGATTGTCTCTAACGAGGTAAAGCTGAGGAGTTGGACATAAAACCTCTGATCTGGAAGGTTTTTCTTTAATTAGGATTTACTGTGAAACTGATAGAAACGCAGAGAAGCTGCAACAAAGGAAATGTTTTGCTAACTTGGATTTTTGAGAACATTTCAGAAATAAAATGCTAAATCTTTAACAGACTCATGTTTCTGACAGCATTCTATCTTCTTCTGACTCTTTGGCACTTTTGAATCATTTGAAAATGAAGGCTAATTATTGCTGCTTGTTTTGAAACCAGTGGGTGATCCAGACTACAGCCAGGACAAACTCTCACGTGCTGTTTCTCTGAATACCAACCACCTGGAGGGGTTTACACCAGAGCTACCAGCCGGACTCCCAAACACAGATTTACACACGGCTTTCACTGGTTCAAATCCCCGTTGATGGGGCCATGTTTCATTGGAATCCCTGAAGCTTTGATTGTTGCTAGAACAGACTTCTTCAACCCGTGACTCTTCTGACGTTCCACTATTGCTTCCAATAGAATATATCTTTGGCTAAAATAACAAAAGAACAGGTTTTTGTCTTTTAGAAATAGATATAAGAACAAATGTAGGTTTAAGTAGTTTGAATTACAGTAAATGTCTTATCAGAACCTCCCTCCCGACTGTTCTGTGCACACAGACTTGGCTTTAATAGTCAGTTATAGAAATGTAACCTTTATTTTACCCTGACCATCCACAATTCAATTTTTTTAATGCTTTTTTCAGACCAGGGAGAAAACATAACTTTTTTTCACTTCTTTGCTTTGCTCTGAAAATCCAAGATAGATTTTTTTTTTCTTAGCTTAACACATCTTAGTTTAGCTACTTTAACTTTGGTTTCATTTGGTTTGGTTTGATTTGGATTAGCTTGTTTTAGCATTGTTTTTTCTTAGCATAGTTTTATGTAGGTTAGTTTAGCTAAGTTAGATTATAACAGCTTAGTTTAGTTGATTTTAGTTTAGCTTGGCTTTATTTACCTTTGCTTAGCATTGATTAACTTAAATTAGCACAGCATAGTTTTGTTAATCTTATCTTAGTTTAGCTTAGCTTTGTTCAGCACAGCGTAATTTTGTTTATTTTAGCTTAGTTTAGCTACGGTAAGCACCGCATAGTTTAGTTAGTTTTAGCTAATTGTGTAGCTAATTTCTTCTTTCTTCTTTCTTTACATTAGCAACTCGAGACGAGTTTATTTAACTGGACTAAGGGTAAAAAGGCAGAGCCCTGGTTTGGGTCAGAAACGTCTAAAGTACACGTTATATTCAGCTTGTTATCGATTCGATTGCGATTCACAAGAGTTAGAATTGATTATTAGGATCCGATCCAATCTGATCCAATTCCATACGAATATGGGTCTATTAAAAAAGCGCCTTTGTGAGTTGTTACATGAATTATATGCTTGTAATATAATGACGCAACACTGGGTAACAGTTCACCTGGAAATACGTTGTCAACACTTTCAGATCTAGGCATTAAAATGGCCGTCTGAACTTTACTCCCTGTTTTTAGTTGTAAAAAAAAGGGCCAACTGTATTACACAACTAAAGAATTTGTTGTGCTTGTGAATCGACTCGATCCGATGCTTAGAATTTTTATAAGAATCGATTCAGAGCACCACAGCTCAGACAGAAACCTCTCCACTTTGGATTGTAGACTGCGGTTTATTAGAACTAAATAAGTAAAGTGTCCATCAACTGATTCCATTAAACATTTTCTCATTTAACATCAAATTTTTAAACTTTCTGTTGGTCTCCAGTAAAGCCGAATATGGCGGCTAGTTTCCACACATCAGAGGAGATCTTATCTTCCCTCTGCGTCGTTTAAATTATTCCCGCTGTTTGGATGGAAGGTCCAACGAGGTTTTTCTTCTCCGTCCGGATTGTATCTGAGGGAGAAACTCCAGAAGCGTCTTGTGGGACCGACGAAGAGGAGAATGAAGGCAGCAGTCTTCGTGAGAGTCGGGATGATGCAGTGAAGGTGGAGTGGTCCGATGTGGGAGCAACATGAAACATCAGGCTGAATATTTTTAGGAGCTCCTTCCACACCTCCTCCATCCCTCCATCACTCCGTCTCTCACCGGCGAGCGCTGACGGCTGCTTGCTCTTTCCTCTTCCCTCTCTGCTTCTTTTCTCATGCAGCAGAGGAAGAGGAGGACAACAGTGGAGTAAAACAGAGCAGAGACGCCTCTCCGTCGGCTTCATCAGCTGCTGCTGCTGCTCTGCCATCTTTTGGGATGATATTAGAGTTTCCTGGTCCAGGATCTCCAGGAAGGATTCCTCTGACAATTGGTGGCAAAGTGCTGAAGATGCATCCTCGAAGCCGTTTCTAGATGCATCAAAGTCCTCCGCATCCAGCCGCTCCATCAGGGTGGAGGCAGGAGAAGCTGGAGAAGTAATCCTCCTCTCTCTTTTGGAGCCCACTCAGTTTTTCCTTCATTAATGCTGGATCAATGTTCTGCAGATGTTTCATAGCTGCTGCGACTGGAGGAAAACCAGGTGGAACGGATCAAACAATGTAGACTTTAAGTGGGTCAGAACCGAAGCTGTAAGATGTGAGGGTGAACTCTCCTAAACTCTGCCAGATCAACCAGAAACCTTCGAACCGGAATGAGGCTTGTGGTGAATCCGAACGATCTTGCTTTCTTGGACCTAATCATGACTCAACCCTGAGCCTCCTGAAGTCCGTCCGTGAAAATCCGCCAACCCTCCCTTGATGTCGTGTGGTCCGTCTGAGGCTGATAGGAGACCCAGACCTGAGACCCAGAGCAGGGATTAGGTGCCTCGGGGAGATGGCGGCGGCCATTGCCAGCTCCCTGATCCGGCAGAAGCGCCAAGCCCGCGAGTCCAACAACGAGAAGGTCGCCACCAACAAGAAGCGCTCCAGTCCCAGTAAGGACCCCAGGTCTCTGTGCGAGAGACACATCTTCAGCGTCTTCAGCAAAGTTCGCTTCTGCAGTGGGAAGAAGCGTCCGGTACGGCGGAAACCAGGTGGGCGCTCCTGTTCTGACCAGCATGATGTTTCTTCCTTCATGATCTGTCCACAGAGTCCAAACCAAACTAATCGGAGCCGCTTTGAAGGGTCAATATCATCTAGAAACATTTCTGGGTATGTTTGCTTTTTGTTCAGTTATCTGCTTGTAATTCAGCCTCTAGTGCCCCCTGATGGTCGACAGTAGTAGCAACAACAATTACTCCTTAAACAGCTGGACGTTTCCTAGATGTATGTTTACTAACCAAAGGGAGAGTCCACTTTGTGTAAGGAGGTCAACTTTAGCCATGCGCCTGCAAGATTTGGCACCAGTGGTTTGTCCTTTATTTGTGGATGAAATACTAAGATTGTGTTCATGAATCATAACGGGCACAAAGAGCGGTAATCACATGAGGACTTTGCGTCTGCTGCTGTTTTACCAACATTTCTGCCCCATGAGCTGCGCCACAGCCAGAGGAATAGACGGCGTAGATTTATTACGCGGCTTTGGCAGAAAAAAGGGGGTAAAAACGACAAACATGTAAATTCTGTGGCTGTTAGGGAGTTAATTACAGTTAGGCTAGAAATGTCTGTGAATTATATTTTTGGGTTTTTCATAAATGCAGGCGCCATATTTCAGAATCAGACTTATTAAACCTGTAGCCTGGCCAGATTAAAGCTGGTCCTATGTCCATGTTCTACTACTATTGTTGAAATTAAACACACAACCTCCTCATATTTATTAAGAAATTATTTGTAAAGGTCATCCGAAATCATTTTCCAAAGAGTTAATTTACTCTGATTAGATACACGCCGTCGTACTAAATATGCTTGTGATACTAAAGCGTGGTAAAACGTGTTAACACAAACTTCCTGTCTACAGAGCATCTAAGGAATTATCTTAAATTATTAGAGAACTAAAGGGCATTTGTTCTTTTATATAACTGTTAAAATCTAATTTTAGCTTTTGCGTTTGGATCTACCTGTTTTATCTATCTAGCTATTTTATTGAAGGCTTGACATTTTTCAGGTTAATTAAATCATCTATCTGTCTATCTGTCTGTCTATCTATCTATCTATCTGTCTGTCTGTCTGTCTGTCTGTCTGTCTGTCTGTCTATCTATCTATTACTACATTTTATTAATTGTACCCCAGGAAGATTATTAACTGACTATTAACGGACTGAAACTTATGGTGATCCAAATAAATGAATAAACAGATGCGTTGGACATGCAGTGAGTTATGATTCGTCTTTGCGAAAAAAGGGAAAAATCGGCATAACTTTCACGTTTATCCCCATTTGGATTGTTAAGTATTATTAGGTAAAAGTTTCGTTTGTCATTAATAAAGCTACGTTGAATGTGGTGGTGCAAGGGAGGCAGTAAACAGTTTGATGTGTGATAAATCACTCTACATTTGGAAGAACTACTTGTTTGGATGTTCTACCAACATTTTGCACCTTCTGACAAAAATCGCCAACATTGCATATTATATATATTGAACAGGCAAAATGGTTTCTGCTCCTGTGTGGTAAATCCCCTGCTGCATGTTTTTAACAAGTGCAAACCTTTGATGAATAATGGGCTCGACACACGGGGAGCGACGTCGCTCCTTCTCCATTCATTTTCTATGGAACGTGCGCGATGAGGCGAAAATCGCCTTCCCTCCTCCAGCCAAGCGACAGGAGACATTCGTGCCCGTGAGATTCCGCGCTCGTTCTCGTAGAAGTGCACACGCGGGTTTGCGACGCGACACAAGAAAGTAGAAAAATGTTCAACTTTCGTCGCTGTCGCATGGCGCTACAACTAATCAGCGAATGTTTCATTGACGGACCAATAAGCTGAGAGCATGCTACTTCAAATTGCAACCGCTTCGACATGGAGGAACAGATCATTTTAGCTTAGTGTCCGATGTTCCTATATTTTATGATTATCATCCTTGAGGTCCATCATCAAATGATGATATTCTCCATGATGTTTCCTTGTTTCTAATATTGGATGAACCCAGAGTTGCCTTTTTCCTTTCTTAAGTCACGTGAACAGCAACATTTCTGTCAATTCCAGCAAAATATTCTTAATATTCATCCTTGATGCTTTGTCACGGATCGCTTTTAAAAATGTTAGAATTGCCGCGAATTTAATAACCAATAGGATTTCTTGGAGACAAGCGATCCGAGAGCGCGATGCCGCAGTCGCTGCTGTTTATTGCGTGCCGTGTGTTCATTTTCACCTGGCTGGTGACGAGTTTCGCCTGTCGCTCCCAGTGTGTCGAGCCCATAAGTCCCTAGGTGTTCACCTGAAGATGCATTAGGTTAAATAGAGTTTGAAATATCCTGCATCGTTATGCGATGTGCTTAACGAAGTACAGTGCTCAGAAACAGACCGCTAACTACCCCAACCAGGTGGCTTTAGGTGGTACCCAGAACTAGGCCTGAGGCTAAGCTCCTCCCCCCAGTAGCACCCTGCATCGTTTGCATTTTAACGATTCCAGTTCTCACTATCGATTCCGGTTCTAAACGGTTCTCAGTTCTGATTCTTTGAGGTGCAGAAGAGGAAAAACAAACAAACCCCAAAAAATTCCCTCATAGGCCATTTTTATTTGTTCTGTCCATAAAATTAAACCTCAACTGTTACTGTAACTTAAGTCAGGGGTATATAAAGTAGCTACCAGCTAAGTTATTTAGCTTAAAGTTCTTATTTACTTAACGTTATCTAAATGTGGGTGACTCTACATCATGGTGCAACACACCAAACACTGTAAACGACGCTGCTGCAGAAGGCGTTTTGTCATATTTGTTGTACATCCTCAGTTGGCGCTAAGTTTATCACAGGTGTTGCACTTTGCGAATCCATCCTTTGGTAAATTAAACGGAAGCCAGACTTTGGAGCAGCGTTCTACGCTCCATGTTGCTTAGAGTATTATGCTGTCTATGGTTCAGAGAAGTGACTGCTCGCTGGGCAGAGTAAAGCCCAATACAAACCCCAGAAAAAAACTAGTGCGTGGCCCGTACTATTTTGTTTGCTCACACTGCGGCCATTTAGGAACAGAAAAAAAGCATAATAATTCAAACATCTTCTTAACGGTTCCGGAACCGGACGTTCTCGGTGCCCAACCCTATCCACAGGTCTTCCTAAACCGATGGGACAGATGGTACCTTCAGACAGATCGGTTACTGGTCGGATGCCCAAGGGGGGTAATCCAGGGGTGCTCTGATTGGACAAAACACCAGGCTCTCGCTGTTTTCTGTCATTATCCAAATCCTAGAACCGCAGCTGAAGGTGAAACCTTAGGAACGGCCTCATTACTGCGACTAAGACTCTGATCCGTCTTCTCCGTCCTACCAGAACTCAGGACCAGCTTACCTGAACTCTTCCTTCTGAGACAAAGACTCACCTCAAGTCAAATGGAACCGTTAAAACTTGCTCAGACAGCTTTGGTTCCCAGACTTCCTGCTGACCAGGCCTAAAACCAGAAACCACCTCAGCTTGGTTTCACGACTGCTCCAGATAACCAGAAAGTCCATCAACCATCCGCAGAGGACATGAAGGCTTCCGTGGATTCCGGTGACGGCTCTGATCCGGCTCGTATCCGGATCTCTTGCCTTCAGAAGGAAAACGTTCAGCTCTCTGAGGGCAGAACTTCTGTTAAATAAATAAAGCTGCTGGAAGGAGGATCTTCAGAATGAAAGCAGCTTTCATGAGTGCAGCAGAAAGTTAAACACAGCCAGTAGTATTGCGTAATTTTCTTCTTATGTGGTAAATATTTGATGGGGCTGATTCCTGCTCGAACGCCTTCTGATCTCTGACCAGCTGCTTCATGCACTCTGCAGACCAGAGAGCCGTTCAGCAGACTTGGTAACTGAGGAACCTCTAAAGAACCGAGCGCTGCAGCTCCTCATTCCCGCGGTCGTAATGAGTTCTGTAGAAACCTGCAGTTTCTCTGGTTTTTCTCTTGCGTCAAACATCTGAGCTGAAGTTTTCCTGATTACAGTGGAGCAAAAACAGTATTTAGTCAAACACCAATTGTGCTATTTGTCCTGTAATTTTTATCATAGGTATTCCTCAACTATCAGAGACAAAATGAGGAAAAAATCCATGAAATCACCAGGTCTGATTTTTAAAGAATTTATTTAGCAAATTATGATGGAAAATAAGTTTTTAGTTAGCTACAAACAAGCCAGATTTCCGTAACTTCTTCTGTAAGAGGCTCCTCTGTCCCCCACTGTTTTAACTGGTTACCAGTATAAAACACACAACCTCAGACTGACCTCACAATCAACTGTGGGAGCAAATATTAGAAAATGGACGACATCCAAGACGCTGATAATCTCCCTCCATCTGGGGCTCCACCAAGATCTCACCCAGTGAACGGTGAGCAACAACCCCAGAACCACACGGGGGGACCTAGTGAACGACCTGCAGAGAGCTGGGACCAAAGTAACAAAGGCTACCATCAGTAACAGCGCCAGACGTGTCCCCCTGCTTAAGCCAGGACATGTCCAGGCCCGTCTGATGTTTGCTACAGAGCATCTGGATGATCCAGGAGAGGATTGGGAGAACGTCATACGCTCAGATGGAACCAAAGCAGCATAGCTACACACAAAAAACTCCTGGGTTATTTCTTCAACCCATTTTCTGGGTTATTTGTGTTGGGTTAAAATTATGGGTTATTTTTTCAGAGAGTAAGCATTTTCTGGGTTATATGGCTAATATTTTGACCCAAATCCTGGGTTGTTTGGGTTTCTGGGTTATTTCTCAAAGAATAACCCATGTTATGGGTTATAGGGTTGGCTCTCTCTCTAATGTATTTTTTTTGTTGGAGTGGGGTATTTTATGGAGTTATTATATTATAATGTCAACAATTCTCTATAATATGAACAATCACATTATCAGTTGTGTACAAGTACAATATAGACATACACATGAGTCAGTTGTGTACAAGTACAATATAGACATACACATGAGTCTACCAGAAATTCAAAAGAAGAGGAAGAACGACACCAAAAATATGTGTTTTTAGTTTGTGTTTGGCTGCAGGAAATTACGGTGGCGCAGTGGTTAGCATTGTTGCCTTGCCTCAAGAAGATTGTGGGTTCGTTTCCCGGCATGGAGTTTGCATGTTCTCCCCGTGCATGTGTGGGTTCCTTCCGGGTACTCTGGCTTCCTCCCACAGTCCAAACAGTCAGGTTAATTGATCACTTTAAATCTCAGGTGTGGTTGTTTGGCATGGTTGTTTGTCCTAACTGTCCAGGGTGTACCCTGCCTCTTGCCCGTTGACAGCTGGAGATAGGCACCAGCACCCCCATGACCCCTGGAAGACTAAGCGGTTCAGAAAATGGATAGATGGAAAGCTGCAGTAAATGAGTTTTATTTTCTGAAATAAGGCTTACTGGCATAGTAACCCATAATGGGATATATTTGACCCAACTCCTGGGTTAAAAAGGGACCAACTATTTTTTGGGTTATTTCAACCCATATATTGAGTTGTTCTTTTGAACCAGAATTTGGGTTATATTAGCTACAATGTTGGGTTTTTTTAACCCAACATTTGGGTCAGGTATTTAACCCAGAATTTGGGTCAAAAAGAATGACCCAATTGTCTGGGTTGAAATAACCCATAAATTAGTTGGTCCCTTTTTAACCCAGGAGTTGGGTCAAAAATAACCCATTATGGGTCATTTTTGACCCAGGAGTTTTTAGTGTGTACTGTGAAGCACGGGGGTGGAAGTATCATGCTGTGGGACCAGGAAGAATGAATGGGACCATGTATGGTGGCATCAGTGAGAGCGTTGAAGATGAAACGTGGCTGCGTCTTTCAGCATGACGATGATCCCAAACACATCGCCATGGTTACCAAGGAGGAGGGGCTTCCTAAGAAGCATTTCAAGGTCCTGGATTGGCCGAGCCAGTCTGCAGATCTCAGCCCCATAGAAAGTCCCAAAACATGGAGGAATGGGCCAAAATAGCAGCAACAGTGGAAACATGCTGGAGACCTACAGGTGACCTTTGACTTCTGCCACTGATAACAAAGGGTTAATAACAAAGTACTAAGATTAACTTTTTTTATACACCAATTGATTATTTTCCGTCATAAATTGTAAATAAATTAAGTAAAATTGTTTGTTTTTCTGGATTTTATTTTATGGAGCTTAAATGGTTCTTATATGGAGTTATTTGCTTTTGGTTGACTTTATGACACTTCATCACCATGCAGACAAGCGTTTGTTTGTCATTTATGTCCCATAATTGGTTTAACGACCTCCTAACATGGACGGGGTGATAGTGGGAGTTCCCACAGAGTGAACTGGTCATGTTGAGGTCTCCGGTGGAGGATGACTTCTAACAGATCAGTTCATTAACTCTGCATCAAGATTAAGATGTTTGATGGATAATAACCAGGTTTCTGCTGTAGCTTCTAGTCGTTGTACGTCTGGGGGACTGTCCTGCTGTGATTGATCGGCCTGTTGCCGTCCAGGTGAATGGAAGCAGTCTGGTTGGGTTCTTTGGTCCCACCATCAGTCAGCTCCATGATGTCAGGTCTTGTGATGAGGTGTTTCTCCTCCTCCTCTCCTCAGCTGTTAAATCGGAGCTATAAATAGCACCGCTGGGAGAGAAACGATCAGCGAGAGCGGCTCACAGATGATTCAGAAAACAGCAACATTATCCAGCTCATATTTGAGGAGTAAAATCTGAAAAGGTCAGAGATGAGTTTTTGATGAGCTCAGATGAAACCAGGAGAGGCTGCAGGGTTCCTGTTTCCACAGAGAGTGACTGAAGAAGCAGCTCGTTCCTGTGTGGATGGAGGTTAGAGCTGCTCCATATCCGGCTCTCCCGCCCACATTGTCTCCTGGTTCCTGCAGGGACTCGCTCCATGCGTCTCCTGGACCATCAGGGGAACCTCAGGTCCAGCTACAGATCAGAAACGGGCCGCTCCTCCTCTGGGCTGGAACAGGCTTATATTGGAGTATTTCCTCTTCACTTTTCCCAGCATTCACTGGGAAGGAGGCGGAGCTACAACAGCGTGAGGTCGCCTCTTCACCAGGGTCTTCCTTCAGGGTCTTAAAAAGCTTAAAAGCATTTTAATTTATGAATTAGGAAATAATACCTTAAAAAGACTTTTAAGTCTTGAATTTTGATATCTTAAAGTTTTTTGTTGTATTTAACTACTTCGAATAAAATGTTATTTAAATTGTTTATTTTCAGCCACGGTTATTTTTGATTAAATAAAAATCGAATGTTTCTCTTGAAATAAATGAACACAAGTTCAAGGATTTACATTTTCTCTGCCCTTGTTGGAACCCTGATGGAGTTCCTCAGCAGAAGCTGTGATTAGGTTGAGCTGATTGGTTCTAATTCAGACGGAAATGAGCAAATGTCACCAAAGAACAACTTTATAAAAGCAGTGTGTAGCTTAGAGCACACATGTCAAAATCAAGGCCCGGGGGCCAGACCTGGCCCTCCAAACTCTAGAAGACCCTAAATAGAAAATGTAAGTTGTATTTTTGTGCACCCTAATACAATTTTATCCGTAAGATAAAATCAGTGTTTATTTGAACAGTCCTAAGTCACATCATTATGTAAAGATGTTCAGTAATTAATTTTAAGATGTACCTTTGGAATGCGGAGGATGATTTTAAAATTTTATCATAGTTTTATCAATAATTTCTGCCACAACCGGCCCTTGAAGGATATTCATCGGCTTGATGTGGCCCAAAATGGAAATTAGTTTGACACTGCTGGATTAGAGGAAACACTGGTGGTGGCAGCATCATGCTGCGGGACAGAGAAGCTGGTCAGAGGCGATGGGAGGAAGGGCGGAGCTAAACCTTGTTAGAGGACTGGGGCGGAGCTTAATGTTCCAGCAGGACGACCAGCCTGAACATACAACCAGAGATATTATGGAATGGATTAGATTCAACTGAAGTCATGGGTTAGAGTGGCTTAGTCAAAGTTCAGGCCTAAAGAGAAGAGTAGAGCAGAATAGGTAACCCTGAGGCATAATGCTGCCACTGCCGTACTTTACTGTGAGCCTAGTGTTCTTTTGGGTTTATGTTCCTAAGGTCCGTACGGGTTCAGAAGGCTTCATTCCCTTTTTTCTTCTACGTATCTCCTTGGTCCAGATAAGGAGAATCCGGCAGATATCAGAGACTGTTAGAACAGAACCAGAACTTTCTGGAACCTTCTCAGCTTTTCTCCGTCGTCTCGTCTTTCATCAGTTTTCCAGAAACAATCTGCTTCTTCACCCCATCACTCCACCCTCTGTTTGATGATCAAAGGTAATATGTTGCCGTGGGAGACAGCTACAGGTTCCTTTGTTCCGATTCACACCTTCACAGACAGGCGCAGGCGTTTGCTGAAGGATGCAAAGTTTCATCGGGTTCAGGATAACTGATTCCCAGCCGAAATGGTTCTGAAACGCTCGCTTTGTTAGGAGATCTGATCGGGTCAGAGGTCTGAGTAACCAGGCGAGGATCTGACCCGGTTCTCGTGTGTTTGTGTTGCAGAGCCGCAGCTGAAGGGCATCGTGACGCGTCTCCACAGCGAGCAGGGCTTCTACCTGCAGATGCTGCCCGATGGGAACATCAGCGGCTGCAAAGACGAGAACAGCGACTACAGTAAGTCCCAGTTTGCTCAAAGTTCTGAAGCTGAAATGAAATGTTTCACATCTGGTTCTGAAGCAGCATTAGAGTCTTTTTGCCTCTGAGGAGCAGAAGATCAGGAAGAGCTGAACAGTTTTCAGCCGCGTTCCTGCAGCAGATCTGAGCTGCTTGTGGAAGCCAGATGGAAAGGAGGACACGGAGATGAGGAGGAGGAGGAGATGTTTCGGGTTTCTCTCAGATCATCTGAGTTAAATAAAGGAGGATTAACAGCAGCATCGCCACAGGCCTCTTCCTCCTCCACCTCCTCATCCTGCTCACCCACACGGCAGCTCTCAGTCCCCGAGGATTAAATCACCTCTCATCACTCGGTCCCTCGCTCACTCATTCTGTTCCTCCGCCTTCATCAGCCGCAGGCGCAGCGGCACGTCAGCCTAGGATCTGAAACGGCGTGCTGCAGCGCCACGTCTGACGTTGCTTCATTCTGTTTTTCCTGCTGATAATGGTGGGCCTGATCCTCTTCCTGTCTACTCCTGCAGCTTTGTTCAACCTGATCCCCGTGGGGCTGAGGGTGGTGGCCATCCAGGGGGTGAAGGCCGGCCTCTACGTGGCCATGAACGCCGACGGCTTCCTTTACACCTCCGTAAGAGATTCCCACAAACACCCGCTGAGCTCTGCTTCAGGCCTGGGAAACAGGGGGGTGGCTATGGGTGGAGCTGTGGGGGCTTAGGACCAGGGCCAAGTTCAATAACTATACTTAAGAGAAATTAAAACAAATTATATCCAGAATAATTTTTGAGGAGTGTCACTTAAAGTCTATATAAAATAAAACAGGTGATAATTCTATCCTTGCGAGAGTTGCTGTCATTTGCTGTTTTGAATAACATGCCTTATAAACTCTCCAGACAAGCTAAAGCTAGCTGTGAGATCGCTTTGAGTAGCAAAGTCTAAGATTGTAGGTCACTTTTATTGAAAAGATAGCGTCCCCATCTAATGGTGTGATATAGTATTAATATTTCCCGAAATGTAGCTTGTATCCTGGAGTTAATGTTGGACCACGAAGTAAAACGGCTTGTTACTCTACAATCCCGCCTCCTGCTCTGACAGTTTGAGAAAAACAGGCTGAGCCTTATCTCGATCCGGAGTCCGACAGGGAATTTGAAGTGCACCAAGTACCACAGTGAAAACGTGTTATATTAAGGGCTCAGACGTTTGGTTTATTTATTTATTTTTAAGTAAAAACCAGCCAATAAATCTTATTTCTGGTGTTAAATCTACCAGGCTTTAGACTGAGCCGAAACCAACACAACTGAGTTAACCAACCAACACAACTTAAGCAAATCTTTCCAGGCCAGCTTATAAAAAAGCCGTGGGTGTTGTTTGCAACCGTTTACTGAACATTCAGAGATGCTACAGATAAATTAATTAACCACACAATGCTGTTATAAGATCACATAAGCAGCTTGATAAATGGCTAACACACATTAGCATGTGCATTTAGCTAATTACTTCTCTGTCCATCAGGCGTCTTTGTTGTTGGAAGTGATTCAGCTGCTTTTCTTTAGGAATGTAGAATAAAATCCTGTAATCCAAGCAGCCAAACAGGCGTTTTTGCAGGATCACCCATAAATTGTATCTTATCACTGCAGCTACTCAAATATTTACATCATTAGCTTCTTGCTGGAAGTGTTTTCTCTAAGTATAACATGTTACCTAAAACTACTGACAGTTAAAATTATTGCTTATTCAACATTTATGAACTAATTATAAAACACATGACAAACTAAGGGAAATAAAATCCCAGTCACTATTGTTAAGGTTACCGATATTAATACAAGTGATTAATAACATTTTCCATTTAATAAACTATTACTTTCTTTAGCCTTTTCATAGTTCTTGCGTCCATTGCGGATATTGGGCTGCTCATAAACAGAAATAAATGAGCCAGCTATCTGGACTCCTCTGCAATCGACCTTTCACCGATGCTTTGATGTCTTGTAGACAGAAGCAGGGCTACGCTGTCTGCTTTGAACGGATCAGAACCAGCAACCATCCAGGCGCTGCTGACATGAGAGAAAAGCTGCAATAAATGAAAACCCGAAGATTTATATAGATCTATGAATGCTCCAGAAAGAACACGCAAAGCCGACTTCTTAAAAGAGGATGTTCAGTCTACTGTTGGTGTTAAAGTTAGCAGCTAACGCGCTAATTAGCTTAGCGAGCCAACTGACCCTCTTTGTAGTCAGACATGCCGAACTTCCTATTAAGATGCTAGAGCATCATCATCCTCCTGCCACTGTAAGCAGGTTCTACCCTGTGGATAACACATGCTTCTGGACATTTTTTTCATAAAACGCTCCTAAACATCAGAGCTCCGTTGTCGGCTCGCCACGACATTTTGGGCTTTTCCGGTGTTACGCCAGGACTGATCCGGATTGCCGCTGCTGTGCGTCAGGGGCAGAGAGTTAGACAGAGCCATAGACATACAGCATATAAAGAGCAGTGAGCGATACAGCCGCAGCTTTAAGATAAAAACAACGCTTTTTTTATAAAATCGATGACGTCGACAAATAAATTTATTGTCAACCATTTTTGTTGGCGACATTGTCGTGACGAATCGAGTAAACGTGGCAGCCTCAGTATATATAGGTTGTAGGACAGGGAGAGGTTCTGCGCTAATTAGCTTAGCTGACCCTCTTTGTAGTCAGCCATGCTCTGATTGGCTCAGCTATACCACCTGTTATATCTGAGGAGGTTCAACCTGGCTTCATGTCACCAACAGATGATTTTTCACAATAGGGTCAACATATGTGCCCTGTCCTCTCCATGAAAGACAGCCAACTATACTGTGTTAGAAAGCCAACAATTATTTCTGGACTTGCAGGCTGGTTTTCCAGTCATTAAAATACTTAGAGTATTTTTAAATGTCTTTGTTTGTTTGCCCTGATTAGAAGGTTCATCTTTATGAACAACATATGAAATATGAAACTTTACTGTTATTTTCTGTTTATTATATGGATATATTTGGATTTATTATTTTAGAAACTAAAACTTTTACATTCACTTCAGTTTAAAGTATTTATTTGTAAGATAGTGTCATTTCCCAATATGTGTCTCCAGGCACTTTGCAATAAACCCTTCAGTTCATTTATCTATACATTCCAGACCTCATACTGAGAAAGCATTTAGTGACAGTGGAGAGGAAAAATGTCCCTTCAACAAGAAGAAACCTCCAGCAGAACCAGAACTTGGCTCAGTGCAAGCAGCAATCTGGCAAGACCGTCCGGAGGTTTGAAAAGACACACAGAAAAAAAGTGAGCCA
This sequence comes from Apricaphanius iberus, assembly GCA_028564705.1. Classification (NCBI taxonomy): domain Eukaryota; kingdom Metazoa; phylum Chordata; class Actinopteri; order Cyprinodontiformes; family Aphaniidae; genus Apricaphanius; species Apricaphanius iberus. The sequence continues at coordinate 113,824 of JAPXFQ010002195.1, forward strand.
GGACTCCTGTCTATGTTAAAGAAAGTTGAACAGTTATTGGTATTTTAGAGCACATAGTTAATCAAGGAAAAACACAGAGACGGGGTTAAGAGGGGTTTAAACATGTAGAGACGGGGTTACAAAAGAAGAAAAATAGGAACATAATCACCAAAGCTAACAACACACACTTCTGATTAAAAGCCAAAAATAAAAGAAACAATCAAGAGAAGATATGCAGTAAAATAGAAACCATAAATTCTAATGTCACAGTTCTTTAGGATTCTTGATTCTCAAAGACCAACGCTTATATTACAATGGTGGAATGAAAGCTAAATAAGTTTATTAATTGTGATTAGTTTAAACTAATTAGTACCATTGATTTATGTCTAAACCAATAAACAATGTAAGTTAAAATAAAATATTCTTTGGATTAAGTAATGTTTTGTTTAAAAATTCTCTGGATAAGAATTTATTAACCTTTGGAAAATTACTTTTATTTATAGATTGATCGTGGCAGTAGATAATCCAATTCCAACATTTTGATGCATTAAGGCGGTTTCAAATATGGCTAAAAAGATTAGCTTCCTGTGTTTAAACAATCTACTTTAAACCAATTTCTATTTTGAACACCGTCAGTAGCAATTTTGTCTATGAAACGCAGACCTACAAAAACCCAAGCGGTGTCATTTTAGCATGCCGCTTGCCTCTAACCCGCGCGGTGTAATTATAGAGCAACTCAGATTAAATAATTAAACATCAAGCAAAGAAAATAAAACTCCGGTCAGATTAACTCATATTGACAGATTTAAACGACTCTTGGTCAGAACTCTTTGAAAACACTGGTTAAACTTTCAGGCCGAACAGCCTGGTTTACCCAAAGAGGTAACAAACTGTAAAAACACGCACTCTTAAATATTAAGCTTCTTAAACTATTCTTGCCTCTGCCCAGACAGTCCTTATTGAATGATTTGAGTTCTCGAGGCTTTTCCATGGTCGACGAGGGGGGGCTCAAAAAGCGTTTGCCAGCAGGCTAACAAAGGATTGCTAAGCTAGTTAGCAGGCTAATAGCACCAGGAGCTTCTTACTGGGACCTCAGTTCCTAATTTCTGGCTTGGCTACATAACGAACAGCTCTAGCACTCAACAGTATCTTCTCCAGCACGGCAATCACCTCTAATCAGCTCCGTTGCAGTGTGAATGCGGCTTCGGCTGGTTAGGGTCCCCCTTTGCATGTGGGGGTCGTTGCCTCTTCTCTCACGGGAGTCTGTGATACAGAACGCTTATTTGGGCTTTAACTATAACTACATTTTATTTTGTGTCTCTCTGTGTGTCAGGATGTTTTCACACCGGAGTGTAAGTTCAAGGAGTCTGTGTTTGAGAACTACTACGTCATCTACTCATCCACCCTGTACCGGCAGCACGAGTCGGGCCGGGCCTGGTTCCTGGGTCTGAACAAGGAAGGAATCATCATGAAGGGAAACCGAGTGAAGAAGACTAAACCCTGCTCACATTTCGTCCCCAGACCCATTGAAGGTGAGCTGTTTGGTTCTGAGCTCAGGAAACCTTTCAGAAGTGACCTTTTCTTCATAGAATTGGGATCAACATGTTCTGTATTACAGGGAATCTAAACCAATAGCTTTCTGAGCCAGATTATACATTATTTGGACAAAAGGAAGGGCAATGAACAATTTAACACATCACCATCATAATTACTTTAATTCATGTATAAATTATATTATAGAATGTTTTGAAAGCATTAATGTTTCATTATGCTTTATTTACTCTTCATATTCTGAAAGAATAGTGAGGTCTGCTCTGATTACTTTTGTGCCTAAAATGATGTTAAAGGTGTAATATGTAAGAATTTCACGGTACATCAATCAACCAATCGTCTATTGTCCCAATTGTGTCGGAAGGACGGTTACACTGAAACAGATTTCGATCTCAGCCAGCTGGGTGGTTGTACGTTTTTTTTTAATTTAGAAACAATGCTACGAGATGTTTACAGTATTTGTCGCGCTTCCATACTTCCTGGTTCCAGAGCCAATCACATATGAGCCCTCAAAGTTGGCAAGTCTTCAACACTAAACAGTGCACCACCATTTGTAATCTGACACCGACCAGGCTAAAGGCTAACATTGAGCAGCAGTAAAATAGTCGGCTCTAAAAGTATCTCTAGCTACTTTTTTTCCAACTTCCATCAACTCGATATTGCAGTGAAATGCATTCATATACTTAGCATCTTACTGTGTATAACTCGTCTTGTCAACTAGTTTGTTCTGCCAACTCTTCCTTGAAACTCACGAAGAGAATGGGTGAGTAGCTGAGAGCAAGCTGCTGTGGTTTTTCTTCATTCGCTGCAGTACTCCAATTTGGCCACAGGATGTCATTCTTACATATTATACCTTTAATGTTTAGTTTTAGTTCAGACTTTACTCAGATGTGCTACAGGAGCTTCTTTGAGGTGAACCTGAAGCTCTAGCATTGCACCAGTTCACAACAAATTTGGGTCAAGGCACTTTACAACAAAAGTCATTTCAATACAATTGTACAAACATTCCAATCAGTTCAAAGTTTTATAAAAAAAGGAATCCCAGCGGATTGAGTTGAGTCATTGACATGAGGTTCTGCCCTCTCAACTTCCTACTTCTAATTCTTCCTGACTGATGAAGTGTTGTTTTCTCGCCCTGCAGTCTGCATGTACAAGGAGCCGTCTCTGCATGAGCTCGAGGAGAAGCTCCTGAAGTCGTCGCGGAGCCCGACGCTGAACAGCGGCCGCGCCAGGAGCCTGGATAGACCAGCGCGGCGGTCCGTCAACTCCTCCACAGAGCGGGAGGCGTCATAGCCTGCAGCGCCCCCCGCAGGAGGAGGAAGAGGACGATAACTCCCATTTTAACTATCCCTGTGTTCAGCAACTACAACATCACCGACGACAACCAACCGCCAATACAACAATGACGAAGAAAACAATGTAATGAGAAGATTTTTAAAAATCGGGGGAAATTCTTTTTGCTTGTGATAAAATATTTTAATGAGCAAGGGCTTGGGGGAGGGGCTTGCTTGGAAATGGAAAAAACCCCACAAAAAACCAGAAAAAATCAGGACGATGATGATTGAGATTTACATTTTATGCAAAAAGTCCTGCTGAAATAGTGCCAGGAAGCTAGCACACTTACTCTTCATCAACACATTGTAGTCATGATTTCTGTCACGACGATGACAAAATATCTGTGGAGTGGAGCAAGCGCTCCGAACTCTGAAGCTTTAAGCCATGTAGAAACTTCACCTCTTTTTGTTTCCTAATGAATGCTAAAACCTTCGCACTCCCCACACGCCGTGCTTCTTCTTCTTCTTCTTCTTCTTCTCCGTGTTGTTCTGTCGGATCCGACAGAGGAGGTACTGTTTCAGATGCTACGATTTGTTTAGCTTCTTTGTTTAAAAGGGTTGGGGACTTGTTCTGGGTTTGGTCGCAGACACTGCCGATTTAAAGGTCCGAGGGGAAAGGTACACAAGAACGTCTTGGTTGTCCGGACCGGTCAACTTCATATGGGCGGAATAAGTTTGTGATCCTGAGAGGATGAGATTTGTCGCAGTCAAGATTTTTATTGAATATTTGTCTGTTCACTACAAACTACACAAAGTCCACTTTTCTGCATGTTTCCGATTGTTCAGCACTGTAAGAATGTTTTCTAAGCGTCCACATCTAAGCCTCTTTCTAGCAAAGTCATCTTCAAATCCTTTAAAGTATTTTTTGGATTTTTAACTGTTCAAAGCAAAACGATTTTCTTCCCACATGTTCAAAAGCCTTGTTTCCACAGTTGTATTTCTCAATTTGTGTTTCAATTCTAGATACTTTTCTTTCCTTTCTCATTCAGATCATTGGAATCGGCTATATAAGAACGTGAATTTGAAAACAGCAACTACAAGTGTAGATTTGATGAGAAATACAGTTTCTTGGGGTTAGCAAAAAAAAAAGAAAAGAAAAGAAATGCATGGCCCCCTCTCAACCCCTGCCCCAAATAACTGACTTCAGTATATAACTATTAACCTCTGATCTTGGTTAGAAAATGTTTTTTAAAAAGTCAGAAAACAGGTAAAATAATTGCTTAACATTTCTAGTTATCTAATGCTAGGGGGCGTTGTCTACATATTATTTGGTATAAAAAACAAAACTTTAGTTTGGAGATGACATTTTTAGCACACAAATCTAACATTTCAGAGTCACTAGGCACAAGATCCGGTTTTAAGAGGACTTCAGGTCCCCACAATGGTGGTGACCAGACTGTGTCCTCAGGAGTGCATAAAAACATGAAAAAAAAATACACACGCTTGAATTTCTATCATTTCTAAGACAATAAATTATTACTTTATAGCCAATTGTTTTTTTAAATATATTATTTAAAAAATATATTGATTTTAAATTACCTTATGAAGGTAATTTGTCCTAAGAAGGGAGTTCTAAATGGAAAAGCTCCTACTGAGGCAAGAAAAAAAAAGTATACACACTCATGTAACTAGTAATTACCTGTAGTAAAGTAATGCAAACATTATTTTAAGTGCAAGACTTAAACTTTTTAACCCATGTTTGGGAGGGAAATATTTTTTTGTTTTCTCAAAATAAATCAGGATGTTTATGTGAAGCTAGCTAAGATGTAAGCTAGCTAAGATGTAAGCTAGCTAACATGTAAGCCAGCTAAGATGTAAGCTAGCTAAGATGTAAGCTAGCTAACATGTAAGCCAGCTAAGATGTAAGCTAGCTAACATGTAAGCCAGCTAAGATGTAAGCTAGCTAAGATGTAAGCTAGCTAAGATGTAAGCTAGCTAACATGTAAGCCAGGTGAGATGTAAGATAGCTAACATGTAAGCCAGCTCAGATGTAAGCTAGCTAACATGTAAGCTAGCTAAGATGTAAGCTAGCTAACATGTAAGCTAGCTAAGATGTAAGCTAGCTAACATGTAAGCCAGGTTAGATGTAAGCTAGCTAACATGTAAGCTAGCTAAGATGTAAGCTAGTTAACATGTAAGCCAGGTTAGATGTAAACTAGCTAACATGTAAGCCAGCTAAGATGTAAGCTAGCTAAGATGTAAGCTAGCTAACATGTAAGCCATCTTAGATGTAAGCCACCTAGCATGTAAGCCAGGTTAGATGTAAGCTAGCTAACATGTAAGCTAGCTAACATGTAAGCCAGGTTAGATGTAAGCTAGCTAACATGTAAACCAGCTTAGATGTAAGCCAGCTAACATGTAAGCTAGCTAACATGTAAGATAGCTAAGATGTAAACTAGCTAAGATGTAAGCTAGCTAACATGTAAGATAGCTAAGATGTAAACTAGCTAAGATGTAAGCTAGCTAACATGTAAACCAGCTTAGATGTAAGCCAGCTAACATGTAAGCTAGCTAACATGTAAGATAGCTAAGATGTAAACTAGCTAAGATGTAAGCTAGCTAACATGTAAGATAGCTAAGATGTAAACTAGCTAAGATGTAAGCCAGCTAACATGTAAGCCAGGTTAGATGTAAGCTAGCTAACATGTAAGCCAGGTTAGATGTAAGCCAGCTAACATGTAAGCCAGGTTACATGTAAGATAGCTAACATGTAAGCCAGCTTAGATGTAAGCCAGCTAACATTTAAGCTAGCTAACATGTAAGCTAGCTAACATGTAAGCTAGCTAACATGTAAGCTAGCTAAGATGTAAGCTAGCTAACATGTAAACCTGTCAACTGTTTCATCATCATGCCAACGCTGAGCTCTGTGTAGATTCTCTTAGGAACATCCGTTACTGTTTGCTGTAGTTATTGCTTGTCCAAAAGCATATCCCCAAAAACAAAATCCAAAGATTTTAGCGCACTTGAAGTAGCGTCGGTTAGGGATTGTATTAATAGGAATGTACGCTCTGTGAAGACAATGCAGGCGGGTGGGAGGAGCCAAATCATCTGCACGATCAGGCTGAATCGCCCTCCTGCCTTCAGGGCTCCGTCACACGTGTCCCCCTCTACTAAAACCTTGCAGGAAGAGAATATTGCATGATTTATTTTGTGAAAGTACAGCGGCGCCCCAGCAGTCGTTCTGGGAATCTAAATGATTTACTGAGATACTAACAGCAGAGTTGTGTAACTGAGATCGGGTCTGAACAAGATAAAAAGGAGGCCCCACCTTAAATATGATATGATACCAGAATGTTGGGTCCTACCACGACATGCATCAGTGTATGACTGATTTCATTAAAATCGACACTTTTGTTTGTAAAAAAAAAAAACCATTTACGAGGTAAAACACAATCCAAACAGGTAGACGGAGTGACAAAGAATGTATCCTCTGAGCTTTTGACGAATCGCATTTTGTAAAGAACGGGGGGAGGGGTGTTTGTGAGATGGAAAATATCAAAAATTGGCACCAATAATTTATTAACTGATACATCTAAATTTATTGAAAGTATTTTTATTTTTTTTATTTCTTCATATTGTAATCTTTTATTTTAATTTTCCTTCATTTTTACCTTTTGAAAAAATATCTTGAAGTGTCAAAGCAGCTGTCGTTTTTTAAAAAGCTGTTAACGTCATGGTGCATTAAAGAAACCTGGGACTTCTAAGCCTCTTGAGTCCCTAGTTTCTCCCTTGGTAATTTGATTACTGTTGGGTTAATTTAGTTTAATTTGTCTAAATTGCTCTTAGTTATGAGTTTGAGTTTGGTTTTTGACAGACTGGTGATCCAGGTGTAGAAATACATTGATGGATTTTTTTTTATGAGTTACTTTTTGCACGTTTCAGAGTTATGAGACCTATGAATCAGAAAAGCTATTGAAAAGGACATATTTTTCTTTACGTAATGATTTAGGCTGCTTATAAAAGTTGTTTTCTCAGTTAGAGATGTGAAGTTCTTCCTCTCCTGGCCTCAGGCCCGGGTTTCTTCCACCTCCGTGCTGCGTTCAGGTGTCGTTCAGGCGTCGGCTGATGGGAGGCTGCGGCGGCACCTTTAACACTGCCCTTCTTCGGCGAACACCACTGCCCTGAAAACTGAAGCTACTTTACTGCAACAGCATCTGAATTTCACGATGCAACAGGGAAAAACCTGTGTAACAAAAATCTGAATCAGGAAAATGGATTGGATGGATCGGAGAAGCGTTTACAGGTGAAAGGTGGAGAACAGCAGCCTCCATCCTTCTTTAGTTGTAGCACTGCCCTCTGCAGCTTTGTTTTCTCAGACCCTTTAACTCCTGTCACAGAAAGCCCGCCGGGTTTCCTAAAAACTCCTCATCTGCTTAAAAAAAGTCGGACTTTAGATTTCTGATTTTTGCGGGTTTTTAGGAAACTCTGTTCCTCCCATCAGCTGGTGGTAAAAAAACCATCAGGAATAATAAAACGGTCTGTTTGAATCTTACTGAACACTTTCTGTTTGATCCCTGAACTCTAAGGTCACAGTGGGCGGGGTCAAGGAGGCCCTGACTCTGATTGGCTGCCTGAATCAAAGCGGTTATATTTTCTCTGTTGCTAATTTAAAACAGACGGACAGGCTGAAGTAGGCCTACCGATGGAGGGGGAACGAACGAGCCCATCACAAGTCTTCCACTTAGGGATTTTAGTGTGACCACGAGGATTGTAGAGACTCCAGACTTTTTCCCCAAAGCGTCGGCCGGCCGGTCGGCTCCGGGGAAAATTTCGGTGTCATTTTCTGTCGCATCAGACCAAACAGAAACGTGTCTTAAAGTCAGTTTCCTCTCTGAAGCGTCGCTGCCTTCAGGGGAGCACAAAGCATCACCAAACGGGCCTCTAATCGAAGTATGGTAAGCCAACAGGGCCAAAAAACATTAAAACATTATCAGTGGTTTTAAAGTCAAACTAAAGATTTATCCATGATGAAGTTCTTAATTTATAAATAGAAATATGTAATTATCAGAAAAGGAGACATTTTATTCCTTAAAATTAATCTTAGAAAACCAAAATTTTGATTGAAAATTATCAAATATAATATTAAAATGTGCCAGAAATTAAAAACAACTTGAATGTCTTGTATAAGATGATAAAAATGCATAAAAGAATCATGTTTTCATGTTTTATTTATTATTGTGACTCGCTTGTCTTATTTAATTTAAACGAAGTTATTGAAAAATATCTGTAACAGAATGTTTTTCATTATTTTCTGCAGATTCATAGGTTTATAATTTAGCTCCTGATTATAAAAATTCCAAGTTAATTTATGATGCTGTCGGAAAACAATTTAACCTGAACTCTCGTTATTCTGATGGTCGATGTGTTCCTTGAAGGCAGCGCCGCAGAAGTGTAGTAAAGAGACAGTCTGTCATCTCTGTAGGGGGCGCTGTTGCTCCAGCCCCCCCATCCCCCCACCCCCCTGAGTGAAAAGCAGGACGAATCGGGCGACGAAGTGTGGGAATCTGTTTGAAACCTTCGTTTGTGTTCGCTGATGTTTGCACCGCCATATAAACGCATCATGTATTAGAAAAACTCATCGCTAATACGCAGCAGGATGAAAAAAACAAAACGATAAATGAAAAATAAAAACCGCTACGACAGAAGAACGTGTCCGTCTCTTCTTTTTAATCTTTTTACTGCTCAGCGGGTCCGATCCAGAAGGGCCACGCAGACATTTTACTGTTTGATCCCGTGCCTGCAGCAGCTGGCTAGTGTCTCCTCCTGGAGGTAGAAACATGGAGCTGCAGCTTGAACACAACAGGAGGAAGAACAGTTAAGATGCAACATTTTAATAAATATTAAAACATTTTCATATACGGTTGGCTTTGCTGCTGGGAAATGAATCATTTGTCCAAATCTGCAGCAGCTTAAAAATAAATTCTCCACGTTTTTGAGTTTTATGCATAAAGATTAGTTAGAGTTGTAACGGCACAGAAAACTAATCCAATTGTAATAAAAATTACTCTATTTATCCCAGAGGTAGAGTAAATGTTGTATCTCACACAAACTAATTTTTCAAGGAGTTCCTGTAGATGATGAAGGATTTCCTGTAGCGGTCTGTGTTGCAATGTTGAACAAGCCTCTGACTGAAGAAACTCTGCTGTTGGATAGTATCATAAAGAGAAAGCTCAGAGTCATTTTCCTAATTTTATAGACAATCTTTTGCATTATCATCTCCAGAGGTTCCACAGTTATTACCAGAATGTTCTTCATAGGGTTGTTGAGCCTTTTTAAGTCCCTTTGCTAAATAAACAAAAATCACACATCCAATACGTTTTTGCTATACCTTAATTAAACACAAATTTGAATATTACTGTGTTTAACAAAAAATTCTCCTGAATTTTTACCTTTTAATTCCTGCAGTTATTTTTGATTTTGTTGTTTCATAAATCAACATAGTTGAAAGAATATAACATAAAATCAGAATAAATAGTACAAGTGGACATAGCCAGAGTAGAAAACATCAGAATCACTTGAAAACAACCGTAGTTAATGTTAAGAAATGTTTAAATAATTTATCCATATTTGAGGATAAAACATGCTTAAATCACTTTAGAGTGGTTTTCCTGTTTAAACAGCCTACTTTCCCAGCCGTACCTGAATGCAGCTTGGGTAGCTGTTGGGAAAATCCCTTCCCATCCATGAGGATTCCTCCGACTTGCAGAGTCTGGTCTGATTGGATGCTACAGTGATGTTTCCATTCAGGTTAAACTTTCAGGTGAGTCATTCAGTTCAGTGCAGAGTTTGTCATGGTCCTTATTGCTGCTGAAAGATGCGTTCACTGACAAAGTTCTAGTTTGGTCCATCTTTCTTTTTCTACTGTAGGTGCAGGAGAAACCAATTTTCCCTAATAGCAGAGTTTAGTGAAAGCTGAGAGTCATTTCCGGTTGGTTTTGGTGTCACTTTTTAAAGTTGCCCTGTGGAAACGTTGCTCTGCGCTTTAAGTTCCTCACATAAACATTCTGCAGTTGTTCAGACAGAAAACACCTGAATTTGTACCATACTGAAAAATACAAAAATATGTACCAATACAGTCCCACTATTAATAAACGAGGATCTTTGTTTCTTCCAGAGAACGAGACTGCTGGACAGCAGAGGGCGCTGCAGCACATACTTAAAATATAACTTTAGTCCTAATGTATTTAATTCTTAGTGGTTTTATTCTGCGCTCATGAAGGGATTATCTTCCAATCCTCCACCCTCTAAAGTCTGATGCCGAGGTAAAAACAGCAAATCAGGAGGAATGTTGTCCACTGTGGGATAATCACGTTTATTTGTGTGTAGAATATTTCAACAACAAAGCAGTTTAAGCCTCTATATGATAAAAATATAAAATTCTAGTGGCACCATAAAGAGAAACAATCAAAGGTTTCAATGGGGAGCCTAAGCCCCGCCCTTCTACTTCCTGTCCATGGCTCCTCTAATGCCAAAAATAAAATGAATGAGAGTCAATGGAGCGATACGTTATTTTGTGCTGCAGTTTAAAATGCGCCGTGGATCAAGCATATGACGTCCGTGAATTTTAAAAACTACTTTTGATGCAGAGAAAACGCTGATTTTCAACCGGGAGGCAAAAGTTACTTTAGGTTTCGTGTGAAAACGTTTAGCGGACTACAACTGCAGAAGAAGAAGGAGAGCGAGGGTCGTAGCCTCCAGGATGAAGAAAGGAGCATTAAACACGGAGAAAACCTCTATAAATCTGACCATGAGGAAAGTAGCAGCTATGTTGGGGATAAAGCAGTCGGTGGAGTGAGAGCCAGCATGGAGGAGAAGCTCTACAAGCTCTAGGTGAAGGTTTTACGTGCTATAGGTAGTGCTAGCTCTTGTTAGCAAAATGGCGTCATATATGCAACTTCTGATTTGTAGGCATTTTAAATGTGAATTTTTACAATCAAATAAATCCCAAATCACTTGACAAACACATTCGAAACGTACATCATTAGTTATTATTTAAATCGAAGTACAACATATGTGTGATTCAGGATGTATGTACGGAAGGGGAGGAGCTTAAGCTCCCTACAGGAAGGGGAGGAGCTTATGCATTTCAGACTAGAATGAATCATGTTCCACGTCTAATTTTAAGCTTTGATTTAAAGGAAATCAGTGCTTCAGCAGTGAAGTGCTGATGTGAACATCCCAGCGTTATTTTTAATCATCTTGCAGTCTGCTAACAGAGTAAACTTTCCTCAGTGATTGTTTTCAAGGTCCTCCACTTCTAGAATATCTTCCTGACCTTTAAAAGCCTCTACTGACTCATGACTTGATTCAGACGTCTTCCTGAAGGCCTCAATCTGACCTCTGGGTCTGACCTCTGGGTCTGACCTCTGGGTCTGACCTCTGGGTCTGACCTCTGGGTCCCACCATGATGATCCGTCTGAAGCACCAAACTGAGTGTCTGAGGTTTAAACAGGACCTGATGTAAAACATATGATATTTCCTCATTTATTCCTCACTACAAAATGCATTTCTTTTCATTTAACAGCTCGTGACGATGTTATGATGCGTAATGAATGGAAGCAGCCAAAAGTCGCCACAATCATGTTCCACCTGTGAAGGTTTATCTGCAGTACAGTAACTTAGGAGGGACAAATTAGGAGATCTCTGCTGCTGAGACGCGGTTTCACCGTTTTTCAGCCTGATTCTGTCAGATAAGTCTGATTTTTTTTCATGATTAGATGTTTTACCCCTCGATGCACATATGCAACACGATATCAGTGCTGCAGAGAGGATCAATGGGGCTGATAAAATACAATATGAACGGAAAAGACCAGGAAGAATTATTTTATTCAGAACCTAGAGAAAACCCCATGCAGGCCCTGACAGGCTGCCGCTGATACGCTGCCTGATTGTCTTACACATGCATGTTCTAGATCCTTTGATCCGTGAAGCTCCATCAGACAGAAGCCTTCATGATGGACAGGTTCTGCTCTCTGAGTCTGCAGACATGTCAGAGTTGTGGCTCTTCTGCTCCAAACAGGACAGAAGGTTTTCTGAGGTGGAGAACACGGACAGAAGCTAAAAGCTCATCCAGCCTCCACTGAAAAACCACTCAGCCGCTGGTTTCCACTCCACAGAACGCTTTGTTAAACCTTCCGATGTCCTAAAAGCAGAGCAGCTTCATGCATGTTTGATGAGGAAAAGGCGGAAAAACATGAGTCAGCTGCAGCTGAGCGAGTCCGAGACCTTCTGCTGCTTTAGACAGAGCGCTGATTCTCCATCTGAAGATGGAAGACGGGTCAGGATGTGGAAAGTTTTCCTCCCAGTCCCCACAGATCCAGTCAGAACAGGAAGCAGGAGGCTGATGAGGTTCTGCTGAACTGCAGCAAATTAAAAGGTCCTGATCTGGTTTTAATCTGATGCTGTGAAGGAGACGATCATCCAGAGAGATTCCTGCTGAGTGAGACCGACTCCCTAAACGTCTTCATAATAATAATAATATAAGTATGTTATTTACTAATTAATGTCTGACACTGATTGTTTTTTATGTTCCACAAACATGTAGTTCAGAAAACTTTCCAAACTTCTGTTTGCCTTAAGGAACCAAAAATATCGTAAAGATGGAAAACGTGAGAAAAACTGACATGACACATTTTTTATTCCTGTTTTTTGAAAACAAGCATAATCAGATTAGATTTTTTAATATTATTTTTTAATATTTTAACTTAAGAATATTTTATTTTGGCCTCGTGTTGTTACGCAGTAAGAACAGCAGGCGGCGACATCTAACCAGGAATGAGAGCTGTGAACATCAGCAGCAGCCAGATAAAATGATAAACTGATATTTTTCTACAGATTCAGCTGAAACATCAGGAAGGAGATGAATCAGTTTAACCTAAAATATTAGGATAACTCCCCTTTAAGGCTTCACAATCGTTCCCCGTTAGAACTGTGGGTAAAACTTCCCGCTGAGAAACAATAAACTGCTTCAGGAAGCTGATCCATCATCAGTTAACACAGATTTCTTCTATGATGTAAAATAGCTGTATTTAAATGCAACTGTGGTTTTATTCATCCACTAATACATGATATTCTTTGGTCCAGGCTGCAGGTTTGGGTCAGGAGTTTATTCTAAGGAAGGCAGTTTTATTTTTACAGCTCACTTTCAACAACAAAGTAATTTATGGTTTTATATGATTCAGTGATAAAGAAATAAACAGAACATGTGATGAAAGTTTTGAAAATAAAACAAGAATAAAGCATGGAGAACATAAAAGATACATCATCATCATTGAAGATTTCTGAGTTTTGAGAAGGGGGAGGGTGTGCAGACACCTCTGCCTTGTTTTCCCATAAAGACGTAAAATACGTCACTATTTCTGTGTTTGATCAGCACATCCAGCAGCAGAACCCTGCAGATAAAAACAACAACAGGCTGCTTTGCCTTTGCCTGCTCCCCTAATGATGATAAATTATGTTATGATACACTATTATTCTATTTATGCATATTGATTGTTGCTATAACTTATGTTGTTGTTAGCAGTTATAAAATCTTGCTATATGCCTCTTTTTAAACTATGAGCACCGGCGCCTGTAAATGTCTCTTCACGGCCCTGAGTTTGTCTCTCAACTGCTGGGAATCAAGTCTGGGCGTTATTAATGTGTCTGCTAAGGATTTCAGAAAAGAATGGTTCCGTTTCATCTTTCACAGTTAAATGATGTCTATCCAGCCTGTCTTTGTAGATATCATAGTGTAATAAATGAAGATCAGGAGTTTTTCCTGGTAATAAATGAGAATCAGGAGTTTTTTTCTTGGTAATAAATGAGGATCAGGAGTTTTTCTTGGTAATAAATGAGAATCAGGAGTTTTTCCCGGTAATAAATGAGAATCAGGAGTTTTTCTTGGTAATAAATGAGAATCAGGAGTTTTTCTTGGTAATAAATGAGGATCAGGAGTTTTTCTTGGTAATAAATGAGGATCAGGAGTTTTTTCTTGGTAATAAATGAGGATCAGGAGTTTTTCTTGGTAATAAATGAGAATCAGGAGTTTTTTCTTGGTAATAAATGAGGATCAGGAGTTTTTCTTGGTAATAAATGAGAATCAGGAGTTTTTCCTGGTAATAAATGAGAATCAGGAGTTTTTTCTTGGTAATAAATGAGGATCAGGAGTTTTTCTTGGTAATAAATGAGAATCAGGAGTTTTTCTTGGTAATAAATGAGAATCAGGAGTTTTTTCTTGGTAATAAATGAGGATCAGGAGTTTTTTCTTGGTAATAAATGAGAATCAGGAGTTTTTTCTTGGTAATAAATGAGGATCAGGAGTTTTTCTTGGTAATAAATGAGGATCAGGAGTTTTTCTTGGTAATAAATGAGAATCAGGAGTTTTTTCTTGGTAATAAATGAGGATCAGGAGTTTTTTCTTGGTAATAAATGAGAATCAGGAGTTTTTTCTTGGTAATAAATGAGAATCAGGAGTTTTTCCTGGTAATAAATGAGAATCAGGAGTTTTTTCTTGGTAATAAATGAGAATCAGGAGTTTTTTCTTGGTAATAAATGAGAATCAGGAGTTTTTCCTGGTAATAAATGAGAATCAGGAGTTTTTCCTGGTAATAAATGAGAATCAGGAGTTTTTCCTGGTAATAAATGAGAATCAGGAGTTTTTCCTGGTAATAAATGAGAATCAGGAGTTTTTCCTGGTAATAAATGAGAATCAGGAGTTTTTTGGTAATAAATGAGAATCAGGAGTTTTTTCCTGGTAATAAATGAGGATCAGGAGTTTTTCCTGGTAATAAATGAGAATCAGGAGTTTTTCCTGTAATAAATGAGAATCAGGGTTTTTTTGGTAATAATGAGGATCAGGAGTTTTTCTTGGTAATAATGAGAATCAGGAGTTTTTCCTGGTAATAAATGAGAATCAGGAGTTTTTTCTTGGTAATAAATGAGAATCAGGAGTTTTTCTTGGTAATAAATGAGAATCAGGAGTTTTTCCTGGTAATAAATGAGAATCAGGAGTTTTTCCTGGTAATAAATGAGAATCAGGAGTTTTTTCTTGGTAATAAATGAGAATCAGGAGTTTTTCCTGGTAATAAATGAGGATCAGGAGTTTTTCTTGGTAATAAATGAGAATCAGGAGTTTTTCTTGGTAATAAATGAGAATCAGGAGTTTTTTCCTGGTAATAAATGAGGATCAGGAGTTTTTCCTGGTAATAAATGAGGATCAGGAGTTTTTCTTGGTAATAAATGAGGATCAGGAGTTTTTCTTGGTAATAAATGAGGATCAGGAGTTTTTCTTGGTAATAAATGAGAATCAGGAGTTTTTCTTGGTAATAAATGAGAATCAGGAGTTTTTCCTGGTAATAAATGAGAATCAGGAGTTTTTCCTGGTAATAAATGAGAATCAGGAGTTTTTTTCCTGGTAATAAATGAGGATCAGGAGTTTTTCCTGCATGGTAATAAATGAGGATCAGGAGTTTTTCTTGGTAATAAATGAGAATCAGGAGTTTTTCCTGGTAATAAATGAGAATCAGGAGTTTTTCCTGGTAATAAATGAGGATCAGGAGTTTTTCTTGGTAATAAATGAGAATCAGGAGTTTTTCTTGGTAATAAATGAGGATCAGGAGTTTTTTCTTGTAATAAATGAGGATCAGGAGTTTTTCTGTTTAAATGAGGATCAGGAGTTTTTCTTGGTAATAAATGAGAATCAGGAGTTTTTCCCGGTAATAAATGAGAATCAGGAGTTTTTCCTGGTAATAAATGAGAATCAGGAGTTTTTCTTGGTAATAAATGAGAATCAGGAGTTTTTCTTGGTAATAAATGAGGATCAGGAGTTTTTCCTGGTAATAAATGAGAATCAGGAGTTTTTCCTGGTAATAAATGAGAATCAGGAGTTTTTCTTGGTAATAAATGAGAATCAGGAGTTTTTTCTTGGTAATAAATGAGGATCAGGAGTTTTTTCTTGGTAATAAATGAGAATCAGGAGTTTTTTCTTGGTAATAAATGAGATCAGGAGTTTTTCTGGTAATAAATGAGGTCAGTTTTTTGGTAATAAATGAGAATCAGGAGTTTTTCCTGTAATAAATGAGGATCAGGAGTTTTTCTTGGTAATAAATGAGAATCAGGAGTTTTTCCTGGTAATAAATGAGAATCAGGAGTTTTTCCTGGTAATAAATGAGAATCAGGAGTTTTTTTCCTGGTAATAAATGAGAATCAGGAGTTTTTTCTTGGTAATAAATGAGAATCAGGAGTTTTTCTTGGTAATAAATGAGGATCAGGAGTTTTTTTCTTGGTATTAAATGAGGATCAGGAGTTTTTTCTTGGTAATAAATGAGAATCAGGAGTTTTTTCTTGGTAATAAATGAGAATCAGGAGTTTTTTCTTGGTAATAAATGAGGATCAGGAGTTTTTTTTGGTAATAAATGAGGATCAGGAGTTTTTCTTGGTAATAAATGAGAATCAGGAGTTTTTCCTGGTAATAAATGAGAATCAGGAGTTTTTCCTGGTAATAAATGAGAATCAGGAGTTTTTTCTTGGTAATAAATGAGGATCAGGAGTTTTTCTTGGTAATAAATGAGGATCAGGAGTTTTTCCTGGTAATAAATGAGAATCAGGAGTTTTTCCTGGTAATAAATGAGAATCAGGAGTTTTTTCCTGGTAATAAATGAGGATCAGGAGTTTTTTCCTGGTAATAAATGAGAATCAGGAGTTTTTCCTGGTAATAAATGAGAATCAGGAGTTTTTCCTGGTAATAAATGAGAATCAGGAGTTTTTCCTGGTAATAAATGAGGATCAGGAGTTTTTCCTGGTAATAAATGAGGATCAGGAGTTTTTTCCTGGTAATAAATGAGGATCAGGAGTTTTTCCTGATAAATGAGATAGGAGTTTTTCTTGGTAATAAATGAGGATCAGGAGTTTTTTCTGGTAATAAATGAGGATCAGGAGTTTTTCTTGGTAATAAATGAGAATCAGGAGTTTTTTCTTGGTAATAAATGAGGATCAGGAGTTTTTTCTGGTAATAAATGAGGATCAGGAGTTTTTTCCTGGTAATAATGAGAATCAGGAGTTTTTTCTTGGTATTAAATGAGGATCAGGAGTTTTTTCTGGTAATAAATGAGGATAGGAGATTTTTCTTGGTAATAAATGAGGATCAGGAGTTTTCTTGGTAATAAATGAGAATCAGGAGTTTTTTCTTGGTAATAAATGAGAATCAGGAGTTTTTTCTTGGTATTAAATGAGGATCAGGAGTTTTTTCTTGGTAATAAATGAGGATCAGGAGATTTTTCCTGGTAATAAATGAGGATCAGGAGTTTTTCTTGGTAATAAATGAGAATCAGGAGTTTTTTCTTGGTATTAAATGAGGATCAGGAGTTTTTTCCTGGTAATAAATGAGGATCAGGAGTTTTTTCTTGGTATTAAATGAGGATCAGGAGTTTTTTCTTGGTAATAAATGAGGATCAGGAGTTTTTTCTTGGTAATAAATGAGGATCAGGAGTTTTTCTTGGTATTAAATGAGGATCAGGAGTTTTTTCTTGGTAATAAATGAGGATCAGGAGTTTTTTCTTGGTATTAAATGAGGATCAGGAGTTTTTCTTGGTAATAAATGAGGATCAGGAGTTTTTCCTGGTAATAAATGAGAATCAGGAGTTTTTTTCTTGGTAATAAATGAGGATCAGGAGTTTTTTCTTGGTATTAAATGAGGA
>JAPXFQ010002196.1:0-132033 GCA_028564705.1 Apricaphanius iberus
TTTAGCACTGATTCTGGTTTATTTAGCTCTGGTTCTGGTTTATTTAGCTCTGGTTCTGGTTTATTTAGCCCTGATTCTGGTTTATTTAGCACTGATTCTGGTTTATTTATCACGGGTTCCGGTTTATTAACAATGATTCTGGTTTATTTAGCCCTGGTTCTGGTTTATTTAGCTCTGATTCTGGTTTATTTAGCTCTGGTTCTGGTTTATTTAGCCCTGGTTCTGGTTTATTTAGCACTGATTCTGGTTTATTTTATCTCTGTATCTCTGCTGGTTTATTTAGCATTGATTCTGGTTTATTTAGCCCTGGTTCTGGTTTATTTAGCACTGGTTCTGGTTTATTTAGCCCTGGTTCTGGTTTATTTAGCACTGATGGTTTATTTAGCATTTCTGATTCTTTTTCTGATTCTGGTTTATTTTGTCCTAATTCTGGTTTATTTAGCCCTGGTTCTGGTTTATTTAGCACTGATTCTGTTTATTTAGCTCTGGTTCTGGTTTATTTAGCATTGATTCTGGTTTAAGGGTGGTTTTAGCACTGATTCCGGTTTATTTAGCACTGATTCCGGTTTATTTAGCACCGATTCCGGTTTATTTAGCCCAGATTCTGGTTTATTTAGCACCGATTCTGGTTTATTTAGCACTGATTCTGGTTTATTTAGCACCGATTCTGGTTTATTTAGCACCGATTCTGGTTTATTTAGCACCGATTCTGGTTTATTTAGCTTTCTGGTTTATTTTCGTTCTGGTTTATTTAGCACTGATTCCGGTTTATTTAGCACCGATTCTGGTTTATTTAGCACCGATTCCGGTTTATTTAGCACTGATTCTGGTTTATTTAGCACCGATTCTGGTTTATTTAGCACCGATTCCGGTTTATTTAGCCCAGATTCTGGTTTATTTAGCCCAGATTCTGGTTTATTTAGCCCTGGTTCTGGTTTATTTAGCTCTGGTTCTGGTTTATTAAGCCCTGGTTCTTGTTTATTTAGCACTGATTCCGGTTTATTTATCACGGGTTCCGGTTTATTAACAATGATTCTGGTTTATTTAGCCCTGATTCTGGTTTATTTAGCACTGATTCTGGTTTATTTATCACGGGTTCCGGTTTATTAACAATGATTCTGGTTTATTTAACCCTGGTTCTGGTTTATTTAGCACTGATTCTGGTTTATTTAGCTCTGGTTCTGGTTTATTTAGCCCTGGTTCTGGTTTATTTAGCCCTGGTTCAGGTTTATTAAGCACTGATTCTGGTTTATTTAGCTCTGGTTCTGGTTTATTTAGCATTGATTCTGGTTTATTTAGCCCTGGTTCTGGTTTATTTAGCACTGATTCCGGTTTATTTAGCACTGGTTCGTTTATTACTTGATTCTGGTTTATTTAGCACTGATTCTGGTTTATTTAGCTCTGGTTCTGGTTTATTTAGCACTGATTCTGGTTTATTTAGCACTGGTTCTGGTTTATTTAGCATTGATTCTGGTTTATTTAGCCCTGGTTCTGGTTTATTTAGCACTGATTCCGGTTTATTTAGCACTGGTTTCTGGGTTTATTAGCATTGATTCGGTTTATTTAGCCCTGGTTTCTGGTTTATTTAGCCCTGGTTCTGGTTTATTTAGCATTGATTCTGGTTTATTTAGCCCTGGTTCTGGTTTATTTAGCACTGATTCTGGTTTATTTAGCACTGATTCTGGTTTATTTAGCCCTGGTTCTGGTTTATTTAGCACTGATTCTGGTTTATTTAGTACTGATTCCGGTTTATTTATCACGGGTTCCGGTTTATTAACAATGATTCTGGTTTATTTAGCCCTGGTTCTGGTTTATTTAGCATTGATTCTGGTTTATTTAGCATTGATTCTGGTTTATTTAGCCCTGGTTCTGGTTTATTTAGCCCTGGTTCTGGTTTATTTAGCACTGATTCTGGTTTATTTAACTCTGGTTCTGGTTTATTTAGTACTGATTCTGGTTTATTTATCACAGGTTCCGGTTTATTAACAATGATTCTGGTTTATTTAGCCCTGGTTCTGGTTTATTTAGTACTGATTCTGGTTTATTTATCACAGGTTCCGGTTTATTAACAATGATTCTGGTTTATTTAGCCCTGGTTCTGGTTTATTTAGCACTGATTCTGGTTTATTTAGCACTGATTCTGGTTTATTTATCACAGGTTCTGGTTTATTAACAATGATTCTGGTTTATTTATCACGGGTTCCGGTTTATTAACAATGATTCTGGTTTATTTAGCCCTGGTTCTGGTTTATTTAGCCCTGGTTCAGGTTTATTAAGCACTGATTCTGGTTTATTTAGCTCTGGTTCTGGTTTATTTAGCATTGATTCTGGTTTATTTAGCCCTGGTTCTGGTTTATTTAGCCCTGGTTCTGGTTTATTTAGCACTGATTCTGGTTTATTTAACCCTGGTTCTGGTTTATTTAGCCCTGATTCTGGTTTATTTAGCACTGATTCTGGTTTATTGAGCCCTGGTTCTGGTTTATTTAGCACTGATTCTGGTTTATTTAGTACTGATTCCGGTTTATTTATCACGGGTTCCGGTTTATTAACAATGATTCTGGTTTATTTAGCCCTGGTTCTGGTTTATTTAGCACTGATTCTGGTTTATTTATCACAGGTTGCGGTTTATTAACAATGATTCTGGTTTATTTATCACGGGTTCCGGTTTATTAACAATGATTCTGGTTTATTTAGCCCTGGTTCTGGTTTATTTAGCACTGATTCTGGTTTATTTAGCTCTGGTTCTGGTTTATTTAGCCCTGGTTCAGGTTTATTAAGCACTGGTTCTGGTTTATTTAGCTCTGGTTCTGGTTTATTTAGCATTGATTCTGGTTTATTTAGCCCTGGTTCTGGTTTATTTAGCCCTGGTTCTGGTTTATTTAGCATTGATTCTGGTTTATTTAACCCTGGTTCTGGTTTATTTAGCCCTGGTTCTGGTTTATTTAGCACTGATTCTGGTTTATTTAACTCTGGTTCTGGTTTATTTAGCCCTGGTTCAGGTTTATTAAGCACTGATTCTGGTTTATTTAGCACTGGTTCTGGTTTATTTAGTACTGATTCCAGTTTATTTAGCACTGATTCGGGTTAATTTAGCACTGATTCTGGTTTGTTTAGCACTGATTCTGGTTTATTTAGCACTGATTCTGGTTTATTTAGCACTGGTTCTGGTATATTTAGCACTGGTTCTGGTTAATTTAGCACTGAGTCTGGTTTATATAGCACTGATTCGGGTTAATTTAGCACTGATTCGGGTTAATTTAGCACTGATTCTGGTTTATTTAGCACTGATTCCGGTTTATTTAGCACTGGTTCTGGTTTATTTTGCAATGATTCCAGTTTATTTAGCACTGATTCTGGTTTATTTAGCACTGATTCTGGTTTATTTAGCACTGGTTCTGGTTTATTTAGCACTGATTCCAGTTTATTTAGCACTGATTCGGGTTAATTTAGCACTGATTCTGGTTTATTTAGCACTGATTCTGGTTTATTTAGCACTGATTCTGGTTTATTTAGCACTGGTTCTGGTATATTTAGCACTGGTTCTGGTTAATTTAGCACTGATTCTGGTTTATTTAGCACTGATTCTGGTTTATTTAGCACTGATTCGGGTTAATTTAGCACTGATTCGGGTTAATTTAGCACTGATTCTGGTTTATTTAGCACTGATTCTGGTTTAGCTTCTTAGCTATATATTTATTTATCTTAAAAGCCAGATCTGTTGCTTATTAACTAAATATGTGTATTTAGTTACTATGGGTGTTAAATATTTAGCTAAGGCTTATCTAAAATGCTAAATATTAAGCTACATTTTTAATTCCTAACTAATCTTGACCAAATAGTTAGCTTTTTAGCTATATATTTAGGGTCCTTACAAAATATTTAGTTTTTAGCTATGTATTTAGCTGCCTTACTAAATATTTAGCCTCTTAGCTATATATTTATTTAGTTCAAAAGCCAGATCTTTAACTTAATAACTAAGTATATATTTAGTTACTTAGGTGTGCTAAATATTTAGCTAAGAAGCTTAATATTTAGCTTCCTAACTAAATATTTAGTTTAGACCAATTCCAAGCTTTGGCTTCTTAACTAAATATCTACTTAGGAAGCTAAATGTTTAGCTTGTTCATCAAATTTTCACTGGTTTTTTTTGGGGTTAGGGTACTCAATATTTTCCTAAATATTTAGCTTCCTAACTAAATGTGTAATTGAGGCTAGATCCAGGCTTTAGCTTCTCAACTAAATATCTACTTAGGAAGCTAAATATTTAGTGTCTTAGCTAAATTTTAGCATTTATTTAGCTTTTGAACAAAGAAAACTTTATCTTTTAGCCACATATTTAGCTAGGAACTACTTTATTGATAAAGTAAAATTTGAGTTTGTAAACGTAATATTTAGCTTGAAATTGTGACATTTATTCACAAGTAAATGAGATAGATGTAAATATGACTGAAAAATGAATTTCCGCAGAGTTATTTTAGGACAGGCTAAATAACCGAAACTACTGCAGTTCATTTTTGACCGTTTACGGTTATTAACGGAGCCCAGAGATGGAAGGTGAGAAGACGGGACATCAGTGGATGTATGTATACAGGATGACCTAGAAGCACAGGGACTCACCACAGACTGCGTTGGCCTGGAGGCTGCGGAGGTGACGGGGTTGATGGTGATGCTGCTGGTCATTTTGTTCTTGGAGCTCTTCGCCGCGGAGGCGTGGCGCGGGGAGCGGAGAACCGTTCCCGTTTCCTGGTGGTTAGAGCTACCTCCCGTTGGTTTGAGGGATGCAGGGGGAGCGCTGCAGCCCTCAGACGTCCTCTGAAACTGTGAGCCCAGGTGGATGTGGATCTTGTTGTCCTCCGTTGTGATGATGTTGCTGCTGTACTTCCTGGCCGGCTCTGGCGGTTTCTCAGAGGTCATCTTGATCAGCGTCCGCCTGCTGGCGTTCTCGTGAGAGTCAAACGGGGCGCACACGTCGGCCACGGGGGTGGTGCTGACCGTGATGATGGACACGGGCGACTGCAGGACTCCGGGGCTGCTGACGGGCTTCTCTGGACTCTTGGTCCTGGAGATGGCGGTTATGGTGACCGGGGACTTGCCGCGGTCAGGACCTCCATCCCATCCTGTGGTCTTGGAGGCCACGGCTGCGGGATTAGGGACGATTGTGATGCGAGGCTTCTGAAAACCGAGGGTTGGGATGATGGTGGTGCTGGAGAAGAAGTCGTCGGATCGCGGGCTGGTGATCTCCAAAGTGGCCGTGCTGGTCTCGTGGTCTGGGGTCACGCGGATGTGGAGAGGTTGTCCCAGATTCGGACGGTCTTTGGTCTGGGTCAGCGTGACGGCGTCCGTTTTCTTCATCCAAGGTGTCGAGCAGGACCTCCCTCCACGTTCTGCTGCCGCCGGAGGGAACCGGTCCAGAACAGCTGGCCTCCTCGGACCGTGTTGTCTGAGGTTGTTCATCAGGTGGTTCTCCTCCAGGACCGACTTCCGAATGAACCCGGCCGTCGTCTCGTCCTCGGCGGACCCGTCGGACGTCGCCTCGGTCTGGACGGCGGTGGAGGTCACCGGGACGTCCACCATCCTCCTGCCGTTCAAGCTGGGCCTCAGGGCCCGACTGTAGCGCCTGGTGGCCTCCAGCTCCCTGCTCAGATTCTCCAACTCCACGCTCATGCTCCTCTTCCTCTCCTCTTCCTCCACAAACCTCTGCTGGAGGACGGCGAAGTCCACCTGCAGCTGGGAGAGCTGGTCCTCCTTGTTCATGAGCTCGTGGATCTTCTCTTTGAGGGCCAGGACTTGAACCCGCAGCTCCCGGGTCTTGGCCTCCTCCACCTTGCAGCGGATCCTCAGCTGGGCCTCCAGACTCTTCGCCTCGCCTCGCTCCGCAGCTTTGTCCCTGGCGACCTGACCTCTCATCTCCTCCACCAGCCTGGACAGCGTGTTCGCTCTCTCCTGCTCCTGCCTGAACTTCTTCTCCAGAAGGTCGTACTCGTCCTCCGACTTCATCAGATCTCCTTCCACCACCTCCAGCTGCTCCAGCCGACCTTTAAGCCGTTCTACTTCGGCCGCTAGCTCGCCGACTCTGTTGTCTTCCTCCGCCTTCCTCTCCATCTCCTCCACCCTCGTCTTCATCCCCGTCAGCGTCTCCTTCAGCTCATCACACTCTTCCTCCCTGCTTCCTAGCTTCGATTTCAGCTCCTCCTTCTCCAGCTTCAGACCTTCCAGCTGGCTCTCCATCTCTGACTTGACCTTGAGGAGCTTTTTGCTCTCCTCGATCAGCTTCTCGGTAACTTCCGTGACCTTCCCCTGCTCGGCCTTCAGCGTCGCGCTCAGGCCTTCGTGTTTCCGCTCTTCCCGCCTAAGCCTCTCCGCCGCGGCTTTCCTCTCGTCCACCAGGATGACGGTGAAGGACTTCAGCTTCATCAGTTCGTCTTTGAGGACCATCTCCGCCTTCTCCAGCTTGGACTCTGAGGACTCCAGCTCCTTCAGCTGAGCTCTCAGTCTCTCCATCTCGCAGCCCAGGTCCTTCACCACTTTCCTCTCCTTCTCCAGGTTCGTATGGAGCTGGGAGCACTCCGTTTTGCTCCGGCTGAACGCTCCCTCCAGCTTCTCCAGCTCCACCATTCTCTTCTGGAGTTTGTCCACCTCCAGCCTCAGCTCCTTGTTGTGGTTCTCCTCCTCCTTGAGCTTCCTCCTCAGCTCCTTGCCCTGATTCTCTGCTCTGGTGATCTCCTCATCTTTTCCCTCCATCTCCAGCACTTTCTTCCTCAGATTCTCCAGCTCAGCCGTCAGGGAAGAGTTTCCTCGCTCTCCTTTGCCCATCTTCTCCCGAAGCTCCTGCAGCTCCTCATCACATTTCTGCAGCGCTCGATTCCTCTCCTCCAGCTCTTCTGTCTTCTGCACCATCCCGTCCAGCTTCAGTCTCAGCTGCTGGTTCTGGGAGACCTGCTGGGCCAGCTTGGCGGTCAGGTCTTCACGTTCTTGACTGAACTTTGCCTCTTGGACCTCCACCTGCGCCTCCAACTTCAGCACCTTCTGCCCGTCCTCCTCGGCAGCGGCGTTTGAAGCGGCCAACCGCGCCTCTTTGTCCATCAGCTTCTGACTGAGGTCCTGGATCTTCTGGTTCTGCTGGTGGATCTGCTCGACGTGAAGCTGCCGCTCGTCCACCAGCATCAGCGTGAAGGACTTGAGCTTCCCCAGCTCGTCCTGGACCTTCTCCAGCCTCCTGCCGTGTTCTTTGTCCTTACGGGCCTGGTGGGCCTTCTCCTGCTCCAGCAGCCGCTTCAGTCTGAGGACACAGAACCGATGTGGGGCGTTAGTGGACCCGAAGGAGGAGACGATCGCTGGCGTTGAACGGGTAAACAGAACCGGTCCAACAAACGTGGAGACATTAGGACAGGTAAGGAGAGAGGAGCAAACGTCTCCAGACCCGATAGAAAACAGGAAGCTTGTCTTAAACATAGACATTATGTACGTAGACGCCTCATTATGTGCTGGAGAACGATCCAGCGTGGCGGCCATATTGGATGGGTCTCCTCACTACAAACCCAACTGGAGTAGATGCAGAATAGCACCATATTTGGTGATTTTTATGTTTTTATTTGAAGAACTAGCACATACTGTATAGAGAACGTGGATGCGTATGCAGGATAAATAAATCTTCAGTTGTGAAAATGACTCAAAAACGATTTTATTATCTTCAAATAACAAACAACAGAGGATGAATTAATTAGTTTGCTGAGTACAGTTGGGGGGGGAGGGATCACATGAGAGAATATGTCTGAGCTTTGCACCTTTCATAACTTAGATATTTGACATAAAAATGAAATTTTGCTTTTATAACTATAATTAGGGACATTTTTTTGTGAAGTCTATGGTTACAACAGTCGGTGTACAACTGAAACCACATGGGGTTAATAATGAACATTATTTATAGTTATATGACTATAAAAATAATTTTATTTAGCTATCAAAGAAAGGCTAACGGCAGGAACCTATAACCGTCATTGTCTCCTTAATTTATTTATCTATTCATTTATAATAAACTGTCTCTGTGCCTTCATCCTCTGACCGAGTTACTACCTGCTTCCAGTTAATGGCAGCTGATGTTTCCCTCAGAGAGAACGATGAAGGTGATCAGAGCAGCAGAGCGTTTGATTCGTCTAAACTGTACAGAAAATGGGTCAGCGCGTCCTTCGCCAACTATTTGGTTGGAGCTCAGATTGTTTCAGAAGAAGCGTTTTTACCTTTTACTCTGGGAGCTCATTGCAGGAACCCATTTCAGGATTTTCAACCTTCACTTCATGTTTATTACTTCTTGTCTCTGTATTTCAGGAAGTAAGGCTGTACCACGTTGCCAAATTAACTACAGCGGAGTAGGGCTGGGCGATATGACGAAATATATTGTGAGTACGAAAGAAAACGTCTATCCACGATAGGTTTTTACGTCAGTAAATTCCGTCAAAGTGTACCTTATGACATTCCTGTGCTGCAATGCATGAAAAAAACGGAGGAGGAAGGTAATCGACATCTCCAAACCCAAAGTTGGTCTCTCTGCATGTCGGCACTCTCCTCCCGACACTCGTCTCTCCCAGAACGATACCGGCTCTAAAAGACGTTTGATTCGCTAGCAACACATAAGTGTTGTGCTACAGTGTCTGTATCTGGAGTTTATCAGAGCTCACGCCACGACTCTATGCTGCTTTCGCTCTTTGACTCGCTCTGTATTCATTGTCATGGTTCTAATAAAATAAATGTGTAGTGTTGGAGTCCGTTGTCCTGAGCTGGCAAACTTTACAAACAACTGTTGTCTGATCTGCGTCAGTCTTCTTATATCAAAACAGCATCGATAACCATAACTTGACTATTTTTCCTACTCCTACTATCCGGGAACCAGTGCCTGATCCATCTGTTTAACTTTTACGAGCAGCAGCCGCCTCGCGTGTAGGTGGAGCCATAAGACATCTTGAGGGGGGAACGTATATCGACATAACACCGTTCTTTTACATAGGAGACATGCAGATAGTGAAACAAATACAAATGAGCGGGTGCATGGGGAGAAAAAAAACGCGGCCAAAACGTGCTGTAAAGTTAAGAAAATGAGTGACAGCAGGTATTGCGGCAAAATTTGGATGCGTTTCAAATAATATGTTTAATTCAAAGGAAGAGTGTAGAGCTGAGCCGCTCTCCTAAAAGATCACTGATATCCGTAACTCCTGCAGATGGAAGGAACATCAGTACATGATGAGTCTGGATGGTGTTATTATTATCTATCATTTAAAACTGCATTTCCACGTTATACATTTTTAAAAACTATTCATGAAATAAATTAACAGAAAATTTGCTATGTCGTGAAGTAAATTGTTATTCGGATATAAAAATGTAGCCATATCGCCCAGCCCTACTGTGGAGTTACAGTGTCAGCACACGCAAGAAGCTGTGCAAAAAAGCTATTTTTCAAGGGTTTTGGCTCTGTAAGTCGAGTCAGGGAGAGTGAAATTAATTCAAATTACCAATCAAACTTGTTTTTATATAAAAGCATAAAATTTTAGCATTTTTATCTTTATTAATATGCAATAACATGTGTCTAATTTTGTTTAAAAGCATTGTAAAATATGTTTTTGTTGTTGCCTTTACACCTTCCTCACTAGAAATAAACCGACCGGAGGTGAATGGGGACCTGTCTAAGATGGCGGCCGCCCTGATACGTCAGCTCCAATAGCCAGCGTCAGTCCGTGAGGCGTCTACGAATATTATGTCTATGGTCTTAAAGGCTGACCTGGGGTCAGAGGTCAGAACCAAGCAAACAGGCTGTTGTTCTGCCACCAGGTGGCTCCAGAGGTAACCAGCAATGAATGTGAGGAAGACAAACAGAGCACAACGAAGACCTCTCACCTTTCCCTCTCCTGCTCCAGCAGGTTGGTGAAGTCGTCGCTCTTGTTGATGAAGTCCGCATGTTTCCGCTTCTCGTTGTCCAGCTCCATGACGGTCCGGCGGTGGCATTTCTCGGCAAGCAGCAGCTGCTCCAGCATTCGCCTGTACGTCTCCTTCTGCTTGTCCTCCAGACGGTCCAGCTGAGAGGAGAAGCCGTCGACACTCATCAGAGACAAACCGTCTCCATCTAGTCCAGAGTTTCACGCTGAATCGAGATTCATCCCGCTTCTCCACCAGCGTGGGAAACTAGAGACCTTCCAGCTATTCACATTTAGAGATCTTTAACGTTCAGGTGACTTTATCTGTCCCAGTAAGCAACTCATCTATAGTTTGTTCCCAGAATACTTTAAGGTTATGTGAATTTATTGATTAATTACATATTAGTAAATACAACTAGGGAATATGGCATAACAAGAGATCATTAGAAGTAAGTAAGTAGGCCTCTCACCTCTTACCTCTGCAGTAAGATGTGTTTTGATAACATAATATTGTAGGTAGGGACGTCCCGATCAGCATTTTAGACCTCTGATCTAATTTTTTAACCTCAACTCCGATCTGATTTCGACTCCTGATACGACATTTTACCTTAAGTATTGAAATTTATAAAACTGAAATATATTTTTAACTCAACGTAACTATTTATAAAACTAATTTAATTAATAAGAATTACCATTATTGTTGTAGATCCCATTAAATCAAAATTTCAGAAAACATCTGACAAAAGAAATAGTAATAATGCACATCAAATTAAACAGAAGACCACGCGCTACAAGGCTATCTAACCTATTTTTACCAACCACAAAGACAACTCAGATGCCAAGTAAATAAATATTTGTAAACAAAATCGTATTATCATAGTTTCATTAACCCAGCCACCACATTTCGGCCTCTACCGCAGCAAGCCTTTGTGCTAAACGCAAAATCAACCACTCAAATGAAAGCAGAGACTCTAACGATTCCGAAAAATACATCCGCCAAAACGCTACGCCAAAGCACTGCGGACACATAAGCCAAAGCATAACACAACAAAAAATCGCTTTTCAGAATCACAATTGAAAAAATAGCCTTACCTTTGCTGTTTTGCCGTGTAAAAAATATTTCTTTAGTGATAAGTCCATCACTTGTGCATCATTTAAAACTGTCCAGGTGTTTCTATTACGGTTATTTGTTCCTAGGCAGACTTATTATTTCATCCTCGTAAAAGCCTGTTGTTCCCGCAAGGCTCTGTCCTCGGCTCCCTGGTTGGCTAACTGTATTGTCAATCTTGTTTTGCAAGTTTTGGCGTTATTCCATAGGCTTCTACGATTCCAACGAGGTGTCACTCATGCAAATTGACCAATCAGCTCCGAGTGAAAGTCTCATGCGTGTCAGTCGTCAAGACCGTCTTATTACACAAGATGGCGCAAGACGCACTCACATAACTTTGTTTTGCTGCTTTCACTGTTTTTATCTGATAAATGTCACCAGAAAGATGCCCAAAAGTGTTTATTTTAGGTCTACTGAACACTATGTGATATTAAAATGTAAAATATAACTTTTACACTACAGAAATAGAAACGGCACTGTTGTGCCAAACTGGACACCTCGCCTGATATGCCTGTTCTAAAACCTCTCTAGTTTTGTCCTGTTTCACATAATCACTTTCAACTTTTGCAGAGAAAATGTCCACATGTTGTATTTATATTTTATTGAGTAATCACTGCCATTCGAGCAATATCCATAGAGTTTTTCAATATAGAAATATTTGTTTTTGGGCGGAGCAAAAAAGAAATACATTTCTGCTGTGTTCCATCTTCAATTTCTCCTAACCAGTAACAGATAACATGCAAAATGACACATCTATCAATTCTACTCAATGTGACCTTTACAATGACACCAAAATGGTTCAAATACTCCTTTTGGTTGCTGAAATACAACCAGTTTTTGTTTGGTAAGCAATTTTCGAGAGCTAGGCTTCAAAATAGGTCTAGGGCTTAAGGGGTTAAAGGTCAGCATCAGTTAATAATACTTGGTACAGCATTATACTAAAATACGGGATCTCCGATCACTTAATAAATATGAAAAAACTTTATAAAATGTATAATAAAATATAAATGCTGATCCAAACTGAAGTCTCATCCTTGTGGAAGAAGATATTTATATTCCACAACATAGTGGTGCCCAATGCGAGACGTATAAAGCCACCCGGTAGGTTAATTTGAGCTAATTCCATGGCCAGTATTGATTCATGTCTGAATACCAATTGATTATTTGAATATCGTCTTATTTTTCTCTGCTGTCTCTGCACTATAAGAAATCATATAGACATCTTGAAATATTCCTTTCATGTTTTAGGCCTGGTTATAGGGGAAAAAAAACAAGAAACACAAATCAGTGAGGAGGCCTCTCACCTCGTCGCCTCTCTGCAGTAAGAAATGTTTTGGGGGAATTGATCAGATTCTTCAGGAACCAGTTAGGATTAACCCTGCTGTGAACTGGTAAGTACTTGAACACCAGTAAAGCCAGTTTAACATCAGACTGGATGGAAAAGACAGAAGGTCATGCTCTAAAGTCCACTCCTTAAGGCTGGAACCGACATCTGCAGCTGCCAACATGGACTAGTTAAATGTATCGATGGTCAGAGGACACAAGGTGCTGTGATGTTTGAAAACAAGGTAAAAGTCAAGTTTATTCATGAAGCACATTTCCAACACCCTGAGTGGTGCTGTACAATAAAAACAAACAATAAAAAAGAAGAAAGGGAAGCAGGAGAAAAGAGGGAAAAGCAAAACAATAAAAACAAGATAAAATTCACATTGCTCAAAATTAAGACTCTACAAATTTGGGGGGGGGGGGATTCGGCTGAATTTTGTGCAAAATGCATGAATTGCTAACCAATATATATATTAATATTAGGGATGCACCGAAAAATTTGGTCACAGAAAATTTTCAGCCGAAAATGACCCAAAAGTGCATTTTCAGTTTTCGGCCGAAAGACCTAAATCACCGACACAAAACAGCCGAAACTTTATTAATTTAATTTATATTGTGCATTGTTGTTATGTCAATGATGAATAAATATCTTCGTAGTTTTGTAACTGATTTATTGCAATGCCTTGATTTTAGAGAGGTTAGTAAACATCATAGCCATAAATTCTATGGTTCTAATAATTGACAATCATTTCTTTCGTTGTTTCGGTTTTCGGCCTTAGTTTTCCTCATTTTCGGTTTTCGGTTTTGGCCAAGCGTTTTCATTTCGGTGCATCCCTAATTAATATAACTTTTTCTTTTTAATCTAAGAAGTTAAGACCAAACCTGAGAACACGATACCAACTGCCAAGCACAGTCGTGGTAGGATCATGCTCTGTTCCCTTACATACAACAAAGCTTTTTGAAGCTGTTGTCTGGCCGGTTTTAATGAACTCTACCCCTCCAACAACCTCTGAGAGAACCCACCAAGGAGCTGAACAGGATTGAAGGAAAACATGAAAGGAAACAAGAACAATCTGAGTACAAGTTCCTGACGCTCAGAATGAAATAAGCACCAAATAATGAATCTAAGGGATCTTTTTCGGTGTGTTTTCCAGCCCTATTCAGTTTCAGAATAAGACCTGAAGACATGAAGACAAAGTTACTGGCACTGCAATACTTAAACCGACTAATCAGCCTCTCAAGAAGATCCACAGATAGATCCAAGGTTGTCCAATTAGCTGACTTTCATCTGAAGGAGACAATTAGACCAAGACCCAGTTTGATTGCCTGACCTCAGCCATCGGCCTCTCGTACACGTCGTCGGTGCTCTGATTGCATTGGAGAAGTGTGGCGTCCCTCTCTAGCGCCTGCAGGGGTTTGGAGGGAATGGCTGAGCCATAGTGGGCCTCCAGGGTCTCTGGTTTGGTTCTGTCAGACTTTAGCAGCCTGATGATGTCCTCTCTGGCCTGAGGGGAAACGAAAGGAACAGAAAATACAATCTAAGCTCTGAGCAGAATTTTGTTTGGATCTAAAACTGGAGAATGTGAAGGTAGATGGAACCTAACATCTCCTTTCGTGGTTCTAAAAACATCTAGAACACACAGATAATGGCAGATAATCAACAAATCCCTCAACCAACCAACCAACCAACCAACAAAATCAGACAAATCAACAAACTATCCGATCAATCAACCAATCAACAAACCAACCAATAAATACAACAATCAACCAACTAACCAACCAATCACTCAAACAACCAACCAGCCAACCAAAGTAATTAATAAGAAATTTAAAAAAAAAATCAACTAACCAACCATCAATCAATAAACAGATCAATGATCGTCAAAACAGTCAATCAACCAACTAACAAACCAACCAAAAAAACCAACAAATCAACCAACCAACGGAAGTAATTAGTGGAGAAAAAAAATTTTAACAACCAACACACCAACAAATCAACCAACAAACTAACCAAACAAAAAAAACAACAACTAATCAATCAACCTACCAATCAACCAACCATTTGCCCAACCAACCAAAGTAATTAATCGAAAAAAACCTACAAACCAACCAACCAACCATAGTAATTAATCTAAAAAAATCTACCAACCAACCAGTCAATCACCCAACCAAGCAAAAAATTGATAAATCAATCAACAAACTAACCAACCAAATAACTAACTAATAAATCAACCTACCAAACAACCAACCAATCACTCAACCAAAAAAAATCTACCAAAGTAATTAATCAAAAAATCTACCAACCAATAAACCAACAATCAATCGACCAACCAAAAAAAACAACAACTAATCAACCAACTAACCAATAAATACCTACCACCAACCAATCGCTCAACAAATCAGTCAACTGACCAACCAACTAACTGCCCAACTAACCAACCAAAGTAATTAATCAAAAACTTCTACCAACCAGTCAGTCTAATCAATCAATTAATCAGTGAATTAACTAACAATCAACCTACCAACCAACCTAAAAACAACTAACTAACCTAATAACAACTAACTAACCATCAGCTAACCAACCAGTCAATCGACCAATGAAAAAACAAAAACTAATCAACCAACCAACCATCAATCAATAAACAGATCAATAATCGTCAAAACAGTCAATCAACCAACTAACAAACCAACCAAAAAAACCAACAAATCAACCAACCAATGGAAGTAATTAATGGAAAAAAAAAAATTAACAACCAACACACCAACAAATCAACCAACAAACTAACCAAACAAAAAAACAACAACTAATCAATCAACTTACCAATCAACCAACCATTTGCCCAACCAACCAAAGTAATTAATCGAAAAAAACCTACAAACCA
This sequence comes from Apricaphanius iberus, assembly GCA_028564705.1. Lineage (NCBI taxonomy): Eukaryota > Metazoa > Chordata > Actinopteri > Cyprinodontiformes > Aphaniidae > Apricaphanius > Apricaphanius iberus. The sequence continues at coordinate 15,219 of JAPXFQ010002196.1, forward strand.
ACCAACCAACCATAGTAATTAATCTAAAAAAATCTACCAACCAACCAGTCAATCACCAAACCAACCAAAAAATTGATAAATCAATCAACAAACTAACCAACCAAAAAACTAACTAATAAATCAACCTACCAAACAACCAACCAAGCACTCAACCAAAAAAAATCTACCAAAGTAATTAATCAAAAAATCTACCAACCAATAAACCAACAATCAATCGACCAACCAAAACAAACAACAACTAATCAACCAACTAACCAATAACTACCTACCAACCAACCAATCGCTCAACAAATCAGTCAACTGACCAACCAACTAACTGCCCAACTAACCAACCAAAGTAATTAATAGAAAACTTCTACCAACCAGTCAGTCTAATCAATCAATCAATCAATCAATTAATCAGTGAATTAACTAACAATCAATCTACCAACCAACCTAAAAACAACTAACTAACCTAATAACAACTAACTAACCATCAGCTAACCAACCAGTCAATCGACCAATGAAAAAACAAAAACTAATCAACCAACTAACCAGTCTACCTACTAACCAACCAATCCCTCAACAAATCAATCAACTGGCCAACCGCCCAAAGTAATGAATCAAAACAAACTACCAACTAGTCAGTCAGCTCAATCAACTAACTAACTAACTAACTGGCTGGTCATCTGGTCTAATCCATCTCCCCTATAACTCCTGAAGCTAACTTAATGAGATGATCAGTAAAGCTTCCTACGTTTCCGGATGTTCTACCTGAACTTCTCCTTCCATGACTCCCAGCAGGTGAATCAGGTCCCTCTTGGACAGATCAGGCGTCTTCGCTTGGCAACTTTCTGCAGGTTTCACCGTTTTCTTTGCTGATTGAGGCGTGACGGTCCTCCCCTCCTTCTCTTGTCTTTGAGCTTTGATCCTCCTCTTCAACATGTCTGCCGCTTCCTTCTTCTCCTCCTTCTCCTCCTCCACCTGTTGCTGCTTGGAGAAGCCTTTGGTGTGAATGCATCCATGCTCTGGACCTGCTGTGGTGCAGCTCCTGGATCGCATGTTTGTTCTGTAAGGAAGGACAGAAGGAGCGTGAGCCCCAATCAGACCTGGATGACTTTATTTTACATCTAAACGTGATGAGGTGACACATTTCTCCAGCAGAGACTGCTGACAGGAAACCCCCGAAGAGAGACAATGGGATGATTAACAGTCTCTGGTTCTGATCCGGTTAGATGGGAAAACAAGGCGGCAGCCAGAAAAATGGAAACAGCTGCTTCAGAGAGCAAATCCTGGCCCAGCTGACATGATTTTAACAGGATTGGATACAGTGGAGCCCAGAATTATTCATACCTCTGGCAGAATTAGACTTCCAAAGTTTCCCTGTCAAAAGAATCGTGCTGGTTTCATTAAAACCGGAGGTGTGAATACTTAATGCTGAGAATGGTTACTCTGTTTGCTGGGACGGGTAAAGACGGGTCCTCATGGATTGTATGTGGCTGTTTTTAGCTGGAATGGCATCTGCAGACGAAGAACTGCAGCCATAGTCTATATTTACTCTGGAACACGACTCTAAATATCACAACTACAATGTGTAGAGAAATATGATTCCCAGCAGGTCTCCAGTTAGGCTCCCAGGGAGCTTTATGGGGTTTCCTACTGGTTTCACTTTACTGGAGAGGAAAATATACAAAATACACTTTATGGAAAATAAGGTCTGAATTTATTATTACTTTTATACTGGGACTGGACTGAAGTCTACTGGTTCCATCTTTCTTTATGGATGGATGAATGAACAGATGGATGAATGAACAGATGGATGGATGGATGGATGGATGGATGAACAGATGGATGGATGAACAGATGGATGAATGAACAGATGGATGAATGAACAGATGGATGGATGGATGGATGGATGGATGGATGAATCGATGAATGAATGAACAGATGAATGAATGAACGGATGGATGGATGGATGGATGAACGGATGGATGGATGGATGGATGGATGGATGAACAGATGGATGGATGGATGAACAGATGGATGGATGGATGGATGGATGAACAGATGGCAGATGAATGGGTGAACAGACAGACGGATGGATGGATGAACAGATGGATGGATGAACAGATGGATGGATGGATGGATGGATGAACGGATGGATGGATGGATGAACAGACAGACGGATGGATGGATGAACAGATGGATGGATGAACAGATGGATGGATGGATGAACAGAACAAGGTCCATGGAACCAAGGTTAAAGGTCAGGAAGTCGTTTCTGACCACTAGATGCTTTATAATGAAACGATAATTTATCTGTGCAACAAAGAAAAAAAAATCGGATAACTATAAACGACAAACATCTCCATCAATATGTCTGCGTCCAAATGCAAAGTTCCTGTTGGAGAAGCATAAACTAGGCTTTACAGCGTAATTGTTGCTTCAGGTAAAACCCGATATGGAACTAGTGTCAGACGGTAGTTCCTGCTTCAGGTAAAACCCGACATGAAACCAGTGTCAGACAGTAGTTCCTGCTTCAGGTAAAACCCGACATGGAACCAGTGTCAGACGGTAGTTCCTGCTTCAGGTAAAACCCGACATGGAACCAGTGTCAGACGGTAGTTCCTGCTTCAGGTAAAACCCGACATGGAACCACGGTTAGACGGTAGTTCCTGCTTCAGGTAAAACCCGACATGGAACCAGTGTCAGACGGTAGTTCCTGCTTCAGGTAAAACCCGACATGGAACTAGTGCCAGACGGTAGTTCCTGCTTCAGGTAAAACCCGACATGGAAACAGGGTCAGACGGTAGTTCCTGCTTCAGGTAAAACCCGACATGGAAACAGGGTCAGACGGTAGTTCCTGCTTCAGGTAAAACCCGACATGGAACTAGAGTCAGACGGTAGTTCCTGCTTCAGGTAAAACCCGACATGGAAACAGGGTCAGACGGTAGTTCCTGCTTCAGGTAAAACCCGACATGGAACCAGGGTTAGACGGTAGTTCCTGCTTCAGGTAAAAACCCGACATGGAAACCAGTGTCTAGACGGTAGTTTCCTGCCTTCAGGTAAAACCCGACATGAGAAACAGAGTCAGACGGTAGTTCCCTGCTTCAGGTAAAAACCCGACATGGAACCAGTGTCAGACGGTAGTGTCCTGATGATTCAGGTAAAACCCGACATGGAAACTAAAGTCAGACGGTAGTTCCTGAGTTCAGGTAAAACCCGACATGGAACCAGTGTCAGACGGTAGTGTTCCTGATTCAGGTAAAAACCCGACATGGAAACAGGGTCAGACGGGTAGTTCCTAATTCAGGTAAAACCCGACATGGGAACTAGAGTCAGACGGTAAGTTTCCTGCTTCAGGTAAAAACCCGACATGGAACCAGTGTCAGACGGTAGTTTACCTGCTTCAGGTAAAACCCGACATGGAACTAGAGTCAGACGGTAGTTCCTGCTTCAGGTAAAAACCCGACATGGAAACAGGGTCAGACGGTAGTTCCTGCTTCAGGTAAAAAACCCCGACATGGAAACCAGGTGTTAGACGGTAGTTCCTGCTTCAGGTAAAACCCGACATGGAACCAGTGTCAGACGGTAGTTCCTGCTTCAGGTAATACCCGACATGGAAACAGAGTCAGACGGTATGTTCCTGCTTCAGGTAAAACCCGACATGGAACCCAGTGTCAGACGGTAGTTCCTGATTCAGGTAAAACCCGACATGGAACTAGAGTCAGACGGTAGTTCCTGATTCAGGTAAAACCCGACATGGAACCAGTGTCAGACGGTAGTTCCTGATTCAGGTAAAACCCGACATGGAAACAGGGTCAGACGGTAGTTCCTAATTCAGGTAAAACCCGACATGGAACTAGAGTCAGACGGTAGTTCCTGCTTCACGGGTAAAACCACGACATGGAACTGGTTTCAGACGGTAGTTCCTGCTTCAGGTAAAACCTGACATGGAACCAGTGTTCAGACGGTAGTTCCTGCTTCAGGTATAAAAACCCCGACATGGAACCAGTGTCAGACGGTAGTTCCTGCTTCAGGTAAAACCCGACATGGAACTAGTGCCAGACGGTAGTTCCTGCTTCAGGTAAAACCCGACATGGAAACAGGGTCAGACGGTAGTTCCTGCTTCAGGTAAAACCCGACATGGAACCAGGGTTAGATGGTAGTTCCTGCTTCAGGTAAAACCCGACATGGAACCAGTGTCAGACGGGTAGTTTCCTGCTTCAGGTAAAACCCGACATGGAAACAGAGTCAGACGGTAGTTCCTGCTTCAGGTAAAACCCCGACATGGAACCAGTGTCAGACGGTAGTTTTCCCTGCTTCAGGTAAAACGCGACATGGAAACTAGTGCCAGACGGTAGTTCCCTGCTTCAGTAAAAACCCGACATGGAAACAGGGTCAGACCGGTAGTTCCTGCTTCAGGTAAAACCCGACATGGAAACCAGGGTTAGACGGTAGTTCCTGCTTCAGGTAAAAACCCGACATGGAACCGAGTGTCAGACGGTAGTTCCTGCTTCAGGTAAAACCCGACATGGAACACAGTGTCAGACGGTAGTTCCTGCTTCAGGTAAAAACCCGACATGGAACTAGAGTCAGACGGTAGTTCCTGATTCAGGTAAAACCCGACATGGAACCAGTGTCAGATGGTAGTTCCTGATTCAGGTAAAACCCGACATGGAACTAGAGTCAGACGGTAGTTCCTGATTCAGGTAAAACCCGACATGGAACCCAGTGTCAGACGGTAGTTCCCTGCTTCAGGTAAAAACCCGACATGTGAACCAGTGTCAGACGGTAGTTCCTAGCTTCAGGTAAAACCCGAACTATGGAACCAGTGTCAGAACGGTAGTTCCTGCTTCAGGTAAAAACCCGACATGGAACCAGTGTCAGATGTGTAGTTCCTGATTTCAGGTAAAACCCGACATGGAACTAGAGTCAGACGGTAGTTCCTGATTCAGGTAAAACCCGACATGGAACCAGTGTCAGACGGTAGTTCCTGATTCAGGTATAAACCCGACATGAGAAACTAGAGTCAGACGGTAGTTCCTGATTCAGGGTAAAAACCCGACATGGAACTAGAGTCAGACGGTAGTTCCTGATTCAGGTTAAAAACCCGACATGGAAACTAGAGTCAGACGGTAGTTCCTGATTCAGGTAAAACCCCGACATGGAACTAGAGTCAGACGGTTAGTTCCTGATTCAGGTAAAACCCGACATGGAACTAGAGTCAGACGGGTTGTTCCTGCTTCAGGTAAATCCCGACATGGAACGGTTTCAGACGGTAGTTCCAACTTCAGGGAAAAACCCGACATGGAACCAGAGTCAGACGGTAGTTCCTGCTTCAGGTAAAACCCCGACATGGAACTAGAGTCAGACGGTAGTTCCTGATTCAGGTAAAAACCCCGACATGGAACTAGAGTCAGACGGTTAGTTCCTGATTCAGGTAAAACCCGACATGGAAACAGAGTCAGACGGTAGTTCCTGATTCAGGTAAAACCCGACATGGAACTAGAGTCAGACGGTAGTTCCTGATTCAGGTAAAACCCGACATGGAACTAGAGTCAGACGGTAGTTCCTGCTTCAGGTAAAACCCGACATGGAACTGGTTTCAGACGGTAGTTCCAACTTCAGGTAAAACCCGACATGGAACCAGAGTCAGACGGTAGTTGCTCTGCTTCAGGTAAAACCCGACATGGGAAAACAGAAGTCAGACGGTAAGTTCCAACTTCAAGTAAAACCCGACATGGAAACTAGAGTCAGGACGGTAGTTCCTGCTTCAGGTAAAAACCCGACATGGAAACCCAGTGATCAGACGGTAGTTCCTGATTTCAGGTAAAACCCGGACATGTGAACTTGTGTCAGACAGTAGTTCCTGCTTCATGTAAAACCCGACATGGAACTAGTGTCAGACGGTTAGTTCCTTCTTCAGGTTAAAAACCCGACATGGAAACCCAGTGTCAGACGGGTAGTTCCTGCTTCAGGTAAAACCCGACATGGAACTAGTGCCAGACGGTAGTTCCTGCTTCAGGTAAAAACCCGACATGGAACCAGTGGTCAGACGGTAGTTCCTGCTTCAGGTAAACACCCGACATGGAACCAGGGTGTAGACGGTAGTTTCCTGCTTCAGGTAAAAACCCGACATGGAACCAGGGTTTAGACGGTAGTTTCCTGCTTCAGGTAAAACCCGACATGGAAACCAGAGTCAGACGGATAGTTCCTGCTTCAGGGTAAAACCCGACATGGAACCAGTGTCAGACGGTAGTTCCTGCTTCAGGTAAAACCCGACATGGAACCAGTGTCAGACGGTAGTTCCTGCTTCAGGTAAAACCCGACATGGAACTAGTGTCAGACGGTAGTTCCTGCTTCAGGTAAAACCCGACATGGAACCAGTGTCAGACGGTAGTTCCTGCTTCAGGTAAAACCCGACATGGAACCAGGGTCAGACGGTAGTTCCTGCTTCAGGTAAAACCCGACATGGAACCAGTGTCAGACGGTAGTTCCTGCTTCAGGTAAAACCCGACATGGAACTAGTGTCAGACGGTAGTTCCTGCTTCAGGTAAAACCCGACATGGAACCAGTGTCAGACGGTAGTTCCTGCTTCAGGTAAAACCCGACATGGAACTAGTGTCAGACGGTAGTTCCTGCTTCAGGTAAAACCCGACATGGAAACAGTGTCAGACGGTAGTTCCTGCTTCAGGTAAAACCCGACATGGAACTGGTTTCAGACGGTAGTTCCTGCTTCATGTAAAACCCGACATGGAAACAGGTCAACGGTAGTTCCTGCTTCAGGTAAAACCCGACATGGAACCAGAGTCAGACGGTAGTTCCTGCTTCAGGTAAAACCCGACATGGAAACAGAGTCAGACGGTAGTTCCAACTTCAGGTAAAACCCGACATGGAACTAGAGTCAGACGGTAGTTCCTGCTTCAGGTAAAACCCGACATGGAAACAGAGTCAGACGGTAGTTCCTGATTCAGGTAAAACCCGACATGGAACCAGAGTCAGACGGTAGTTCCTGCTTCAGGTAAAACCCGACATGGAACCAGAGTCAGACGGTAGTTCCTGCTTCAGGTAAAACCCGACATGGAAACAGAGTCAGACGGTAGTTCCAACTTCAGGTAAAACCCGACATGGAACTGGTTTCAGACGGTAGTTCCTGCTTCAGGTAAAACCCGACATGTAACTAGTGTCAGACGGTAGTTCCTGCTTCAGGTAAAACCCGACATGGAACTGGTGTCAGACGGTAGTTCCTGCTTCATGTAAAACCCGACATGGAAACAGAGTCAGACGGTAGTTCCTGCTTCAGGTAAAACCCGACATGGAACTGGTTTCAGACGGTAGTTCCTGCTTCAGGTAAAACCCGACATGGAACCAGAGTCAGACGGTAGTTCCTGCTTCAGGTAAAACCCGACATGGAACCAGTGTCAGACGGTAGTTCCTGCTTCAGGTAAAACCCGACATGGAACCAGGGTTAGACGGTAGTTCCTGCTTCAGGTAAAACCCGACATGGAACTAGTGTCAGACGGTAGTTCCTGCTTCAGGTAAAACCCGACATGGAAACAGAGTCAGACGGTAGTTCCTGCTTCATGTAAAACCCGACATGGAAACAGAGTCAGACGGTAGTTCCTGCTTCATGTAAAACCCGACATGGAAACAGAGTCAGACGGTAGTTCCTGCTTCAGGTAAAACCCGACATGGAACTGGTTTCAGACGGTAGTTCCTGCTTAGGTAAACCCGACATGGAACTAGTGTCAGACGGTAGTTCCTGCTTCAGGTAAAACCCGACATGGAACTAGAGTCAGACGGTAGTTCCTGCTTCAGGTAAAACCCGACATGGAACCAGTGTCAGACGGTAGTTCCTGATTCAGGTAAAACCCGACATGGAACTAGTGTCAGACAGTAGTTCCTGCTTCAGGTAAAACCCGACATGGAACCAGTGTCAGACGGTAGTTCCTGCTTCAGGTAAAACCCGACATGGAACCAGTGTCAGACGGTAGTTCCTGCTTCAGGTAAAACCCGACATGGAACCAGTGTCAGACGGTAGTTCCTGCTTCAGGTAAAACCCGACATGGAACCAGTGTCAGACGGTAGTTCCTGCTTCAGGTAAAACCCGACATGGACCGGGTAGCGGTAGTTCCTGCTTCAGGTAAAACCGACATGGAACCAGGGGTTAGACGGTAGTTCCTGCTTCAGGTAAAACCCGACATGGAACCAGTGTCAGACGGTAGTTCCTGCTTCAGGTAAAACCCGACATGGAACTAGTGTCAGACGGTAGTTCCTGCTTCAGGTAAAACCCGACATGGAACTAGAGTCAGACGGTAGTTCCTGCTTCAGGTAAAACCCGACATGGAACCAGTGTCAGACGGTAGTTCCTGATTCAGGTAAAACCCGACATGGAACTTGTGTCAGACAGTAGTTCCTGCTTCATGTAAAACCCGACATGGAACTAGTGTCAGACGGTAGTTCCTTCTTCAGGTAAAACCCGACATGGAACCAGTGTCAGACGGTAGTTCCTGCTTCAGGTAAAACCCGACATGGAACCAGTGTCAGACGGTAGTTCCTGCTTCAGGTAAAACCCGACATGGAACTAGTGTCAGACGGTAGTTCCTGCTTCAGGTAAAACCCGACATGGAACCAGTGTCAGACGTAGTTCTGCTTCAGGTAAAACCCGACATGGAACCAGTTGACGTAGTTCCTGCTTCAGGTAAAACCCGACATGGAACCAGGGTTAGACGGTAGTTCCTGCTTCAGGTAAAACCCGACATGGAACCAGTGTCAGACGGTAGTTCCTGCTTCAGGTAAAACCCGACATGGAACTAGTGTCAGACGGTAGTTCCTGCTTCAGGTAAAACCCGACATGGAACCAGGGTTAGACGGTAGTTCCTGCTTCAGGTAAAACCCGACATGGAACCAGTGTCAGACGGTAGTTCCTGCTTCAGGTAAAACCCGACATGGAACTAGTGTCAGACGGTAGTTCCTGCTTCAGGTAAAACCCGACATGGAACTAGTGTCAGACGGTAGTTCCTGCTTCAGGTAAAACCCGACATGGAACTAGTGTCAGACGGTAGTTCCTGCTTCAGGTAAAACCCGACATGGAAACAGAGTCAGACGGTAGTTCCTGCTTCAGGTAAAACCCGACATGGAACTAGTGTCAGACGGTAGTTCCTGCTTCAGGTAAAACCCGACATGGAAACAGAGTCAGACGGTAGTTCCTGCTTCAGGTAAAACCCGACATGGAACCAGAGTCAGACGGTAGTTCCTGCTTCAGGTAAAACCCGACATGGAAACAGAGTCAGACGGTAGTTCCTGCTTCAGGTAAAACCCGACATGGAAACAGAGTCAGACGGTAGTTCCTGCTTCAGGTAAAACCCGACATGGAACCAGAGTCAGACGGTAGTTCCTGCTTCAGGTAAAACCCGACATGGAACTGGTTTCAGACGGTAGTTCCTGCTTCAGGTAAAACCCGACATGGAACTAGTGTCAGACGGTAGTTCCTGCTTCATGTAAAACCCGACATGGAAACAGAGTCAGACGGTAGTTCCTGCTTCAGGTAAAACCCGACATGGAAACAGAGTCAGACGGTAGTTCCTGCTTCATGTAAAACCCGATATGGAACCAGTGTCAGACGGTAGTTCCTGCTTCAGGTAAAACCCGACATGGAACCAATGTCAGACGGTAGTTCCTGCTTCAGGTAAAACCCGGCATGGAATCAGGGTTAGACGGTAGTTCCTGCTTCAGGTAAAACCCGACATGGAACCAGTGTCAGACGGTAGTTCCTGCTTCATGTAAAACCTGACATGGAAACAGAGTCAGACGGTAGTTCCTGCTTCAGGTAAAACCCGGCATGGAACCAGGGTTAGACGGTAGTTCCTGCTTCAGGTAAAACCTGACACGGAACTAGAGTCAGACGGTAGTTCCTGCTTCAGGTAAAACCCGGCATGGAACCAGGGTTAGACGGTAGTTCCTGCTTCAGGTAAAACCCGATATGGAACCAGTGTCAGACGGTAGTTCCTGCTTCAGGTAAAACCCGACATGGAACCAGTGTCAGACGGTAGTTCCTGATTCAGGTAAAACCCGACATGGAACTAGAGTCAGACGGTAGTTCCTGCTTCAGGTAAAACCCGATATGGAACTAGAGTCAGACGGTAGTTCCTGATTCAGGTAAAACCCGATATGGAACCAGTGTCAGACGGTAGTTCCTGCTTCAGGTAAAACCCGATATGGAACCAGTGTGAGACGGTAGTTCCTGCTTCAGGTAAAACCCGACATGGAACCAGTGTCAGACGGTAGTTCCTGATTCAGGTAAAACCCGACATGGAACTAGAGTCAGACGGTAGTTCCTGATTCAGGTAAAACCCGATATGGAACCAGTGTCAGACGGTAGTTCCTGATTCAGGTAAAACCCGACATGGAACCAATGTCAGACGGTAGTTCCTGCTTCAGGTAAAACCCGGCATGGAACCAGGGTTAGACGGTAGTTCCTGCTTCAGGTAAAACCCGACATGGAACCAGTGTCAGACGGTAGTTCCTGCTTCATGTAAAACCCGGCATGGAACCAGGGTTAGACGGTAGTTCCTGCTTCAGGTAAAACCCGACATGGAACCAGTGTCAGACGGTAGTTCCTGCTTCAGGTAAAACCCGGCATGGAACCAGGGTTAGACGGTAGCTCCTGCTTCAGGTAAAACCCGACATGGAACTAGTGTCAGACGGTAGTTCCTGCTTCAGGTAAAACCAGGCATGGAACCAGGGTTAGACGGTAGTTCCTGCTTCAGGTAAAACCTGACACGGAACTAGTGTCAGACAGTAGTTCCTGCTTCAGGTAAAACCCGGCATGGAACCAGGGTTAGACGGTAGTTCCTGCTTCAGGTAAAACCCGACATGGAACTAGAGTCAGACGGTAGTTCCTGATTCAGGTAAAACCCGACATGGAACCAGTGTCAGACGGTAGTTCCTGCTTCAGGTAAAACCCGGCATGGAACCAGGGTTAGAGCCTATTTCCTTCGGGAACACCTCAAATAATCCCGATTCTTCCTGAATAAAACTTTTGACACCGTTCTCACGTCTGATCTGAACATCTGGAGCTTCCGTTAGTTGTTTGTGAACAGATGAAACTGAGAAACTTCCCATGGTTCCAGCTGCTGAATTCGGAGGAAGTTCCTAATTTTCCGTCTGTCATGGAGGCTTTATTTGTCTTCTTCTGTTAGACAAAGGAGGGACATCCTGTTCCAATAACCTAAATGATTGCAGTTGCCCCCAGAATGAAATCTCCTCCCAGGGGATCTGGGATAACTTCCCAGGCCTGGGCCGTGATCGGCGCCGAGACTGTTCCAGCTGACGTCACTCTGGAGCTCCAGAGGAGCCAGGATCGCCTTCATGCCTTCAAAATGCTCCGAGGATGAAGTCACTTCCCTCCTGAGCTGTGAGGCTGATTTCTGTCAGAAATGAGGGTCGTCCACATCTCTAATTATTCTGGTTCTGTAATGAATGCCTGAGCGCTGAGCTGCAGGTTTTATCTTCACACATTCCCAACCAGATCTGTCTGGATGTCCTCATCAGCTGGGTGACAAACGCTCTGAGTTCTGCTGCCATGGGAACAGCAGCTGTTATGAACCCAAACAGGAGGTGCCGAATTAGAGCGATGATCTCACGGTGTTTATCAGCGGTTTGCGGTTCTGCTCAGCGACAGCGTTGCAGAGTCCAGAGAAACCGGAGAGATCCGGGCTGAATCATATTCCCGGGGAAAAAAACTAGAACACCTTCCGAGATAAAGAAGTGGTTCCGTTTGGAGAGCTGATCCACAGAACCGGGGCCGTCTGCCTGGCTCCCGGTCCGACACGTGTTGGTTCTGGAAGCTAGTCGGCGTAGCGTCTATGGATGGGTCGTCCACATTCCCACAGATTCTGGAAGAATGATGTTGATCCACAGCAGTCCATCAAACACAAACGTTCCTCCAAAAGGAGTTCTAAAATAATGTGTTTTTATCAGAGATTTGGGTTCTGAGCAGAACCAAAGTTGGACCCGATTGGTTGGGTCAGCTGTCCTTCCCGCTTGGCCCGTCTGGGAACGTCAGAAAATCCTGGTTTACAGCTGGTTTATATCCAGAACCAGTTCGGTTTGTTTGGACCAGTTAAACCCAAAGATCTAGACCACATTTAATATTGATAATAACAATTAAACAAAAGTAATAACATTATTTTTATTATTAATAACTACTAATACTAATTATAAGTAACAATACAAATAACTTATTAATAATAATAACAAATACTACAATAGTAAAAAGTACTATTACTAATAATAAAAATACTGCTATTACAACTAAAGCTACTACTAATATTGATAATAAAAATAATAACTAATACTATTACTACTAATAATAGTGATGATAATCATAATTACTAATAATAATAATTAAAATGCTACTACAACTACTAATATTGATAACAATAACAGTAATAATAAGTATTACTAATAAAAATACTACCACATATATTAATGACATTGTTTTTATTTAAATAATAAGAAAAATAATAATCTGAAATTAATACGTTTGATTAATTTGTATTCTGTTTGTACTCTGGGAATGTTTGGAGCCACAGCTTACGGGTTCCAGCTGGTTCTCCAGAACCGGTTCTGGTAGCTTGGACCAGTTCCAGTGTCTGAACTGGAGTCCAGAGAGCTGATAAACTGGGAGGTGGAGCCCCTGATAGAGGGGAACCCTGGGTGCAGAGCCACACTGCCTCCCTCATCAACCCTTAAACTCTGGAGTTTAGAAGCACATTACTTTGTTCCTCTGAGAACATCCGGGTTCTGGACCGATCCCGGAGAAGAAGCAGCTACGGTCCAATCCCAGAGGTCTCCTCTGATCTCTAAGGTGGGTTTGGAGTTTCTGAATGATGCTTCCAGAACCAACCTGCAGGTGAGGAGCTCGGAATCACTCACCTGTTTTCTCTGCCGGTCGATCCGAACCTCCTCAGCCGACCCGTCTCACACCAGAACCAGGCCGTGCGTGGTTCAGTCCAAACTCTGCTCCTTCTTCTTCTTCACCGCAGCATGAAGTCCAGCCTGGAGGTCTGGCTGAGGTCATCAGCCGTGACTCTGCTCTAAATTTAACCTGTTCTCTCAGTCTGCCAGCAAACCCGCTCACTGAGGCGGTTCCAGACAGCTGAAGGATCGGCAGCCCTCCTCCTCCTCCTCCTCATTTCAGCCCGAAACCATTAAGATCTGAACTGACCAATCAGAAACCGTCTGATTCTCCAAAAGCCTGACTTCTGTTAATCGTAGAGCCGATATTTCTCATAAATCTCATGTTGTCTACAGAGCCATGTGTGGCCTGCAGAAAGCTGCAGCGCCCCCTCCCCTGCTCTATGTCACCAAACCCACAGCCGAAAAAGGACCCCGGGCCGGGATTTGAACCCAGGACCTTCTACTTTGCTATTCAGAAACTAGAAATTGTGTCAGAGAGCAGATTGCGGTCTATGGAGGACCATCCCTGCCAAAATGGACCATAAATAATACATTTGTAAATATAGGAAAAAATTCTTTAATTTGGTAATAAAGTTTAAAATAAATATAGGAAAAAACGTATTTGTTGATAAATAAATGTGGAACTAACTAAATAACTAAGATAATACATTTTGAAGTAGATAAATATAGGGTAAACATAATTTGGTAATAAATAAATATGAAAATAACTAAATAAATAACTGAGATAACACTTTTTGAAATAAATAAATATGGGAAAAATTTATTAATTTGGTAATAACTAAGTGTGGAAACAACTTACTACATAGAGAACAGAGATAATAAATGTGGAAATAAATATAGAGACAAAGTTATTTTGTAATAAATACATTTGGAACTAACTAAATAACTGACATAATACATTTTGAAATAAATAAACATAGGAAAGAATTAATTTGGTAATGAATAAATGTGGAACTAACTAAATAAATGAGAATACATTTTGAAGTAAATATAGGGGAAAATGTATAATTTGATAATAGATAAATGTGGAGATAACTAAATAAATAAATAATTATCAAACAAATATAGGGAAAATTAATTAATTTGGTAATAAATGTGGAAATAACTAAATAAATAAATAGGGTTAGGGGTTATATAGGGAAAAAATAATTTGGTTATGAATATTGAAATAAATGAATTAGAAAATACATTTTTAAATAAATACATAAATCTTTAAATAAGATAATACATCTGGAAATAAATATGTAAATAAATAAAATTACTTAAAAATACATAAAAAGAAGTCGTTTTTAAATAAATACCTACATTAATAAATGTGCAAATAAATAAATCAAATTGAAAATAAATAACATACAGTTATAAATAAATAAGTTATTTCCAGATTTAGTTATTTTTCCATATATATTTATTTATACTTTATAACACTTATTTTAGTTACAGAAGTGTAATACAATAAGGTGGGCATATCTACCACTGGCCTACACCATGATTGGTTAGCTAAAAGAGCCAGTCTCAACCAATCAGCTCTCTAGGTATTCAAACATACCTTTTTGCCCTGTGCCCACAAAATGAAAATATTGTATATTAAATAGATCAGATTAGCTAGAAAAATGGTGTTTAATACACATTTATAGATTTTTTTCTTCCTGAGTGTTATGGGTCCTCCTGTCTGTGGGCTGATGGATGGTGACTCTCACTGTAGCCTGCTTGTGTAGAGGCATTTTCATTACTTCACACAGAGCCGGCCCAAGGTAGAAGCAAACTAAGCCACTGCTTAGGGCCCCCCCATATGTTGAAACACACTACAGATCTAAAACCTGTTTATTGAGAATATCAGAATGTTATTACATTTAATTTATTGTTTAAAATGTTAAGATTTACAATTGTGGCTAAATGAGTATTTAACTATAATTTATTCATTTTAATCCATCTTTTTCAAATGACCTTTTAACCTTTAACCTTTTCTTTTTGAGCTTCAGCTTGTCTCTGAAAATAATAACCAACTATCCCTTCTTGATTTTAGGATCAGTCCTTTAAACTCTGCCTCCTCCTCGGCCCCATAAGACTTTAGTTTAATAAAATGCTGCAACTGTTTTAAAATGTGGAAATCTGTTGAGTTTGTTTTTGGTCTTTTTGTTTAAAACCGATTGGATGCATGTGATGTTGTCCTCAAGATGGCGCCACCAACACTGCCTAAAGAAACCATTGAACATGGTTGCAGTTTGTAAAGTTACAGTTAAAAATTACCAACAGTAATCTGGGTTTTTTAGCTTGTCATAAAATAAATAAATGCAGGTTCATATTTCTACGTCATAAATGTATCCATCTTCCTTCATTTATAAATTTTAAGTTTCAAACTAAATATTTAGGTAGCTAGCTAGCTAAACGGGTTAGCTGTATTCTTTCGCAAATATTTAACTCCGAGCTAAATCTTTCGCACTTGCCGAGAAAAGGAAGTGAACTATTAAAATAGAAGCTAGGTTTCGTTAACCTCGATATAAACTGTTAGTGCTGGTTCAGTAAATCCCTCATCCTCGGTTTTAAGCTAACGGCGGGAAATCAAACAATGATAAAGAGGACACGGTGTCGCCAGCAGTTTGTAGGGGTTAGCAAAACCCGGCTTTTATTCTGGTAGTCCATTACCACTTACCGGCAAGTAAATTTACCTATTAGCTAAATATTTAGCTCTGATGTAAATGTTTTGTTTGAAGTTAAATATTTAGCCAGGTAGTTTAGCTAGTAAGCTAAGTATTTAGCTTCAAACTAAATATTTAGGTAGCTAGCTAGCTAAACGGGTTAGCTGTATTCTTTCGCAAATATTTAACTCCGAGCTAAATCTTTTGCACTTGCCGAGAAAAGGAAGTGAACTATTAAAATAGAAGCTAGGTTTCGTTAATCTCGATATAAACTGTTCGTGCTGGTTCAGTAAATCCCTCATCCTCGGTTTTAAGCTAACGGCGGGAAATCAAACAATGATAAAGAGGACACGGTGTCGCCAGCAGTTTGTAGGGGTTAGCAAAACCCGGCTTTTATTCTGGTAGTCCATTACCACTTACCGGCAAGTAAATTTGCCTATTAGCTAAATATTTAGCTCTGATGTAAATGTTTTGTTTGAAGTTAAATATTTAGCCAGGTAGTTTAGCTAGTAACCTAAGTATTTAGCTTCAAACTAAATATTTAGGTAGCTAGGTGTTTAGTTCGCAGTTAAATATTAGTCAAATTATGTTGGTAATTAAAGTTTTACTTGACAAGCTAAATATTTAGTTTTGACCTAAATATGTTGGTTATCAAGCTACATATTTGGCTTGCTACCTAATTTTATTATTTAGTTAGCAATCAGTAAGTTAGTAATTATATATATTAATATTTAGCTAATCATTTGTAAAAAACTAACTAATTTTGCTTCATGCTACCATTAGTTTTTAAATATTCATATATTTCAGATACGGTAGTTTTGTGGCCATTGGGGGGGAAAAAGAAAAATCTCACAAGTCTGACTTAAATATTTCTGTTTTTCCATTCATAAACCCCCCCTCCCACATATTTGGGCGTCAGACCACCACGTAAAATGTGGCTTAAATTCGACGTTCCTCCAGAAATTCGGTTCTCCACCTTTACGTCTCTCCATAACTGAAGCTTCCAGCTCCTTAGCTGGTGTTCATTAAGAGAAAACAAGTCAGAATTAAGAGAATACGTTTAATTTTTTCCAATGATCCTAATCTTCTTCCGTAAGATACCATCTAATGTAATGACAGTTGGCATGTGATAAACTAACGCCAAGTCTACTGACACATATTTGAGTTCATTTCATTTTAACCACCATATACAAAATATATTCATTAGTTTGTCAATTTTCTGCGTAATTGGATAACTTTATTGATTAGTCATACCCCAGAAGAGAGACATCATTGTTTCCTAGATGTGCTGTAACACTCCTGTCCCAAATATTTCATGTTTTCTTCCCATTTTTTCCCATCAGAATTGAGTTTTTCTCCATCCTGACGCGGTTATTTCTTCTTTCTGCTTTCGGATGCCGTCCGGCGTCTCCTCAGCTTACGTAGCAGTCGGTTCCAGTCACGCGTCCCGGCCCGGTGGAGACGGCCGTGTGACGGGAAGTTCTGGTAGAACGATGCGGAGGTTCCGTCCCAGACGTCTCGTCCTCCATCCAGATGCAGCTCTGCTAACCTCAGTCATGCTGCCATCTTGTTTCTAGAGAGAAGAGGCCTCCTTCTTCCTGCTTCAGGGTCATGACCTTTGAACTGTAGAGCCTGAGATGGAGCTCTTGGGTGTCAGCTGAACCTGCTGGACTCAGCTGCTGAGACTTTCTGCTCTCTGGACGGTGATGGAGGTGACCTTTGAACCCTACCTTCCTGTACGAAATCTAACGTTTAACATTCTTTTTAATTAGCACCTTTTAGCTCCGCCCACTGACTGAATAAATCCACAATCTGCTTTCCACATGCTGGCCTGAAGAGCCTGGGGTCAGAGGTGAATTCAGAGTCGCTGTATTACAGACTGCTACAGTAAATTAATTGATTATCGATAAAAAGTTTGATTTAATGTGACGTTTGCTCCTGTAGAGAAGCTCACAGCTTTGCAGACACTCTGAGGGTGTACTTACTTTCAGTACTTCACCAGGACCGCACTGGACGGGTTCTCCAGCGGGTCGGAACCATCGAGCAGCAGACAGAGGAAAAGGAGGCCGTGCAGATGCTCTCGCATCCAACCTTGTTTTTTTTTTTAATGATGAAAATGTTTCAACACAACAGGCGCCTAGCTACCTGCTCCTCCACTAGGGGGCGCGCTCTTTAACGTACAAGAGTCGTCCGCTTGTTCTTAACAAGGCGAGAGGTTAAAAACTGAAGATGCCAGCGCAGAACGGCGGCTTCCTGCACAGGAAACCATAAGTTAAGTCCTACAACGGGAAGATACAAAGGCAGCGTATTTACACGAGACGTCTCCGTACAAATTCAAGTCTGGTGTGTGTGTGATCAGCGGGGGAAGTAGGGGTCAGGGGTCGCATCCGGCCGTCTCCTCCACCTCCGGCTCCTCGGGAGAAGCGGTCGGCGCCTCGGCCGGGTCCAACTCCCTCCTGTCCACTTCCTGTTGATCTTTGATCCTCAGGATCAGCTCCCTGATCTCCTCGCGCTTCGTCTTCATCCGCTGCTGGGGAAACCACTCCGACAGGTTCATGGGCAGGTGGAAGCTGGGGATGGGGTTCTGCAGAGGCGGAGAGAGAAGCAGAACCTCAGGAGGATTCCTCGCCACAAACCAGGAACCCAAACGCTCATGTGGGAGCTGCTGCAGGCCGACCCCAGAACCTCTAACCCGACAGGATTCGCCTTCAGCAGATTCATAGAGAAAAAACATAATCCACGTCCCAGCATGCAACTGGGTCTGGATCGGCGTCCCGTTTAAGCTGCATTCAGACCGCATCCGTTGGATACGTCGAGCAACGCATCCAACGGATGAAGTTTGACGTATGTACTTTTTGGCTTCCATAGCCTGCTTCTGAGGAAAAAACAACGCATGGGGGCGGGGCTTCCTCTGTTACCGTACGTTCTGAACTATGGTGGATCGTAACTGTAGAGTAGTTTGGCTTTATTAACTAGATAAAGCTAGACAACGTCGACATCGGGTGCATCAGCACTCATTATTCAGATGTGTTCTGAGTTTGGGGAGTTTAACCATTTTGCTCCAGGAGCTGCTTATGGATGAGGTTCGCTTTCAGCGCTACTTCCGTCTGTCCCGCGCCTAATTTTACGACCTCCTCGGCCGCATCAGAGCTTAAATCTCCTACCAGGACACCAACTACAGGTTCTCTGTTCCTCCTTAGGAGCGCCTGTCCATCTGACTTCTGTAAGTGTTATTTCTGATTTTAGAAATCTGCGTTTGTTGAAAATGTTTTCACTGGACCCGCGCTTCATTCAAGATACGCGTATAGTGACATCACTACAGTGAGACGCTCTGATTGGTTGCCGCACTGCGTTAACTCAGTCAAAAGCTCAGCTTGCTGAACTTCTGTAACGCATGCGTTGGTACGTTGCCGTATGAAACGTAAGCGTCGTTGACGGAGCCAACGTACTGAACGCAACGCAGAGTCCTTGACATATCTCTGACGTACTCCACCGTAGACTTTACATGTAATCTAGCCGCAGCTAACGCTGACGTATGGGGCGGTGTGAACGCAGCATAAGAGTTTGAATATTCAAGACAACGATGGGATTCAAGCAGCTGATAGTTTAAACGGGTTTGTATGATGGAGCATTCGAGCCGCTGTAGATAAAAGTTACAATTTATTCAACCTGGACCAAATTTACGTTTTTTTTAGTCACCCTGAGCCGTTCAGCAGCATTTATATCCACTTCCTCCACCAGAGGACATCCGTAGAACAGGAGATGTAGGGGAAGGATGAATTCTGCTTGTAATAAGGTTTAATCTGCCCCAAACGCCTTCATTTCACCATGTTAATTAAACACTTGGACTCACGAACGCCCTGGAGGTGCTTCTCTGGTTTTTTCTGGGCTGATTTGGACGTAATACACATTTTACCCCAAACAGTGTCAGAAAATGCCAACCTGTAGGTTATGTATTCGTGATTTAACACCTACCGCAGGCGCCAAACAATGCTTTTTATGGACAAACTGTTGGACACACCATTCATCTCATGTAAAGAGTTAAATAAGTAATAAATAACTAAATAAAAAGGACAACTTTTGCTGCGTGAATGTGGCGGCCCAATGGCTTCCTGCTGCTGCCGGCTGTGTTCTAGAACGGTGATGGAGGGGCGCGCATCCCTCCGTCCGTTAGCCATTATTAATAATCCATGGTGAGCCCGAGACATTGTCATGACATTGTAGAATGAAAAGGCAAAGCGAGCATCTTTCAGGAAACGAAGAGGAGGAAAAAACGGGCCCAAAGTAGAGGCATTTAATTAATTTACATTAAATTGTGAACATTTTTCCTGGAGCCATCATTTAGCATTAGTTAGCTAGGACTAAAGGGCTATCATGCTGTTAGTATTACCCCCCCCCCCACACTTATTATATGAATGCATGTCGTCAGGTCAACTTTATCCCACTTTAGTACATTACTTACTACTTACCATTTGCAATGTATTGCAGTATTATTGATCACCTGTCTTTACATCTACAATGTAATCAAACAAATACTTTATTTTATTTGTCCAGATGCAATAAGAGAATGTTTGCAGCCACAGAAGGAAATAGTGTCTTTTTTCATCAATGCATTACTATTAGCCTTTATGGCGTATTTTGATGCAATAATTGCACAATGCAGATTTAGTGAACAATGTAGTGGGACAATATTCTGCTTACACAAAAGCCATTAGGAAACACTTGGGAGGGAGAGGGATACTGATTTGGATATTAAATACTATTTTCTGGGGACATTTCTGCTTTTCACATTCAGTGAGAATTTAGTTTAACCAAGTAGAGAAGGAACAGGTTAAATATGCTCAAATTAAAAGTATTCGCTAACTAAAGAAAATACCATTTTGTGTTTTAGGAACAGGCCAAGTGTCTATTTTTTTAGGAATCAAAATATGGTCATCCTGAGTTGTTGAATACTTGAAACAAATAATGATAATATAAACATAAAAAAAAAAAAATCAGACATGTATGTGAATTTGTTTAAAAAGTAGACTTCCATTCCTTAGCATTTCTCACTAATTTTATGTTTATGCGTTTTATATATCTGTAAGTTATTTATATGCTAAATTAAAAGCATCTTGGTTGATTCCCAAGCCGTCTTTTAAATGTGCTTTATGATAAACTCGGCATGGTACCGAAAACTAACCAGACTTTTTTTTATCTTAACGGCAGCAGCCAATCATGCAGCAAGAAGACTTTCAGGTATTTTCTCTGTTGCTAATTTTTGTAATTATTTACTGTTAATATTGTTTTGTGGGTGTTTTTTATTGCTCTGTTCATTTTAGTATAAATAAAGACTTTTTTCAATTTAATCCAGTTATTGAGCGACGTTTCTATTCTGGGCAGTAGGGGGCGCCATAATCATTTTTTCGCCTAGGACACCATGCAGCTCAGTGCTAAATGCGCCGTATTCGTGCATGAGAACACGAAGCAGCAGCGCAGCGATGCTGTTTAACCAATCATTGTAGAATTGATTGCAAATCGCTCATTATGTTCACTTCCTGTTTCTGATGCGAGAGGGACGAAGAATAAAACATCGTACATTTTTAATTAGCCAAAGAAGGAGCTATGTGGGACATTTTCCTCATTGCAGTCATGAAAATCCTTCACCTGTTGGTGAAATTCCCCGTTTTGTATCCAAAATAGGTTAAATACATAATTCATAATAATAATCAGCTCTAATTAGTGACGCACGGAACGAATGTGAGCCACAAGTTTTCAGAGCGCTCTTTATGTGGCTGACAGAAGCTGTAGTTTCAATTACTTTTTAAATCTTCCGATTTATCTAGGATTTAAAAAAAAACAAAGTTTCAACCGACGTCTAGTCTAGTTTTCCGACGTTTTGTCCGTCAGAAACCGAAGTTACAGCGTCAAAATCAACAGACTCAAAGTAAGAAAAAAATACTTCCTCCTGTGAGTTTTTAGGATGATTAATGTGTGATAAATGCTGCTGCTGAGCTGGTCACATTTTACTGTTTTCATCTGTTAAAATAACATTTCAAGTTATTTTATTTTGCTAAGGTTTACGTGACAATGTATAAAATCACAAATAAAAACACTACATTGCTACCCTTTCAATGAAATATACATAAATATACTTTTTAAGTTAGTTTTAAATAAATAAGAATTAAATAATTCACATTTAAAACCTGTATCAGCTTGTATAAGCATAATTATAATCAATAAAGTTAATGTACCAATATTTATTGCCGCAAATTGATTCATTTGATTAAAAAGGGTAAAATTAGTCCTGTCCCGATCACTCCCGTTATCGGGATGTTTAAATACTGCTGATTTACCTTTAATAAAAATATTTATCCTTTATTGACCCACAAGGAGGAAATTCAGCAATAACAGCTGAAAAGGGAAAAAAACTAAAATATTTACATACATACAAGAAAAAAACGTATAAAAAACTGAGTTAGGAATAATACATCTATCTAAAAAACCTAAACAATTAAATAACATATTTAAGAAGAACAGAAATTTTCATGATCAAACAGGCATATATGTTTAATATTTAAAACAGATATTTTCTAGGAGGAACATCCCTGACAAAATTGACAAATATAAATATTTTTAATTTATTTTCACATTTATTTTCTTTTGTTAATTTTGGCAGGAATGATATACCATAATTGTAAAGTCAGAAACTTGAAAAAAAAACTCAACTCAAATTTCTCAAAGAAAAAAACTCTGAAGTTTGTTGAGAAACAAATATTTCAGACAGAAAATGCCGGTCCAACAAGATTTAAGTGTCTTTTCCGAGATCAAAACTAGTTCTCGTGTTTTTTAGAGGAGGCCCTGAACGCCTCGGACAGGAGAAACTGAATAAACGGCGCTCTGTGAGACCGGCTGGAGGCGGCCATGTTGGTGCAGCTACTTCCTCACAGTTTCTCCTGTCCGAGGCGTTCAGGGCCTCCTCTAAAAAACACGAGAAACTTGTTCTGGTCCGCAGAAAATCGCTGCATGTAGCGACACGTTTTAAAATATCCAGACGTAAATGTAACATCTTCTGTTGGAAATAAATGACAATCAACAAACTTCAGAGTTTTCTTTCTGATAAATTTCTGACTTTAAAATGTCTGAAACTTTTTAAGGTTGGGGATAAAAATGTTTTGTCTTTAATCATGGAAATTTGAGAGTTTAATCTCATAAATTTCAGACTTTTGAACATCAGAATTTCTGAGTTTTGTCTGGAAAATATTTTTGAATGAATCTAAAACTTTATACTCTGATACTCTGTCGTAGGTTTGCTTCCGATCGAAGAAACTTTTCCGTTTCTATCATTCATGGAATCCTGTCAGTGCCCCACTTCCTGCAGCCCTTCACAATAAGGGCGTGTTTCTTCAGCCTGGATTCATCTCTAAGGTTCTCACCTCGAAGAAGCTCTCCACGTACTGCAGCACGTAAACGCCGCAGTCGCTGAAGTTGTCCTGCTGCGGTACGCGGGGGCTGGAGCCCTTCATCGCGTCCTTCCCGAAGCTCCGCTGAGACGCTTTCCGCACCTCCCACTCCACCTCCAGGTACCTGAACACACACACACACACACACACACACACACAGCCAGGCGGTCAGCGGCGCGTCTGATGAAGACGAGCCGAGGCGAACGCGTCCTCACTCACTCTCGCAGCGTTTTCACCACGTTGGAGCGGCCCGGACCCCGCAGCGAGTCCATGATGAGGATGCACGGCCTGGAAGAGCGAGAGGGAAGCGTCAGCCGTATTTGAACTCGACAGCGCCCCCCGCTGGGCCTGACCCACGGCCGCAGCCACTCACTGTTTGCAGATGACGGGTTTGGAGGCCAAACTGGAGACGTCGGTGGCGCCCGCGTCCTCGGCCGGGTTGCCGTCGTCGCTGCAGTCGTCCTGAACACACGGGGGAAAGAAAGCGTCAGCGCCTGGACCGGTCCGGTCCGGTCGGAGCCAGAACCCGGCAGAGAGCGGTACCTGACAGGAGCTCTGTTCGTCAGAGAAGGCGTAGGCGTCGTCTCCGTTCCCCGATCCGTAGCAGACGCTGATCCGGTGCAGCTCGCCTTGGCAGAAAGAAAACCCCACGGTTGTGACGGGAAAACTTCACTCCTGCTGCAGCCGTGGGAAAAAACAACCCGAGCACTTACTGCTGTAGTGCTGCTCGCGTTCGTCCTGGCTGCCTCCCGGGTCGACGTCGGCCTCCTCCGGCGAGCAGTCCAGGCCATCCGGAGACAGAGGCCGGCAGTGCTCCGGGATGCTCTCCTCCGCAGGCTGCTCCAGGTACACGGGGTTCTTCTCCAAAAGCGGACCCTCCAGGCCCGGGAAGCAGATGACCGCCAGGTACCAGTGAGCTCTGGGAAAGCAGAGCAGCTTCACCTCAACTTCAAGCGCCAAGAAAAAAAAAGTCTTAGCGGCTAAATCATTCACCAGACACCATCAGGAGTTCAATCAAGCCGGGTTTACTTGTTAAAAAAATGTTTTAGTCACCAACAGATTTGTTTAGATGAAAACCAAACGAAAAGTTACGGAACTCATGTTGGATTTAGACGATGACTAAAGTTTATCAACATTTTCATGAACGAATGTAAGACGAAAATCCAATCAGACGATGGAAAAGATGTGAGGAAAGAACCAGTCGCCTTACTGAGACAGGAAGCTAAACGTTGTTTGAACACAAGTTTAAGCAAAGAATGTGGAGCAGATTTATTGTTTTATGCAGAGAGAATAATAATCCCCCGTTATCATTTATAATTCCCTAACTATTTTTCTTAATTTACCAAAAGAATTTTGATGCTGCTAGGAAACAGATTTAATTGTTTTTTTACATAAATTTATGCCTTAATTTTTGCAAAATCCGATTAATGACCTTAAGGGACGATGGAAACCCTGCACTGATTATATGAGACTTTTAGCTGCTTCCTTCCACTGCTACCGCTGACACAATCAGGAGAAACCATCAGAGATTACACAGATAAAAAGAAAAGTAACAACGATACTGATGATTAGCGGTTCAGAATGACTGGAGTATTAAGTATTAAGCTACGCGATGAAAAAAGGACAGAAACTTTGTTGAACTTCTTCTCTAGCTTCGTTGTCCCCTTATCAGCTTTAAAATGTCAGACGAGAACCAAACAGCATTTCTTTTACAAGCGCTACTGTTAGTAACCAGTAGGGGGAGTGTTGAGCGCTATCTGACCGTCCGTAGGAATACACGCTCAACGGCGGCAAAACCAGTAAGAAAGAAATCATTAATAGCTGTAAATATGTTTTACATACCATCTACGATACTTCTGTACTCTGCCCCCTAGTGGGATTCTTCAGTACTACATGCAAAGCCAGTACAAGATGCCAATTGCTGCAACGTGAGGTTAAAAAACAAGTTTACTTTCAGCCTTAGAACATCAACATCTGCTAGAATCATAATCATTTAAATTATTTTCATATCATTCACCTGTTTCTGGAAAAAAACACCACGATGTAGTCCATATGACAGTAAAATGGGCTATTTAACACAATAAATATCGTAATACCATGATATGAACATTTTGCCATACCGCCCTGCCCTAGTACACACTCAGTCTTTATATTTGGCCTCACAGCTACATTTTCCACCCTTAATATTCCTGCAATTGCCCCCCAAATTGTTTTTTAAACGCATAGCCAAATCAAAATTAGAGCTGTTCTTGAACAATTCGGAGTGGAGATGGCAGAGGACTGAAATTTGTCACAGAACAGTGAAAATATATCTAAGTGAAAGTGTTGCCCACTTATATATGTTTTAAATACAGTGGAAAAGATACAATTTTGTGTCCGTTGAGTAAAATTTATAAGCTACATGCTCAAAAAATGAGAATTAGAAAATAGAATTGTGTGGTGACTCTAAAAACATTGTGCGTCTAAAGCCTGATTACCTTTATCCACAAAAAAATGACAGCAATAAATAGAAAAAGAAAACATTTTACATCATATATAATCAACTAAAGGTCAAAGGTCAAAAAAAAAAAAAAATAAGGTTTAATCTGTGCCAAATCTGCTATATACTTGCCGTTTTCAGCATTCCATTGGCTATTCAATGCATGAATGATCAGAACTCTGCTCTGTGATTGGTTCAAACAAATTAGTTTGGGGTTTTTTTCCTCAGAGAGACTCGTACAAAGTTTTTTTTTTGTTGAAAATGCGAGACAGTAGAAGGTAATAATCAGTTTCCTATTGGGTCGAATAATTAAAAATGATTAAAAGTTTACGCTTTTAAGCTTACATTCAGAGAGACATTTGTTTGGGTCAAAAGTTACTTCCTGTGACAAATCAAGAAATCTCTGATTTTTGGCATAACAATTTTGGGCTGTTATTTTACTATTTTTATGGATTTATTTTTGCTGGGTTAGGGACGACTTTGTTGGGACTTTTATGGATCTAAAAAGACAGTTTTTTGATTGAGACGGAGGGTTTTTATCATGTAAAACGGACCACTAAGCAGTAAATTCAAACGTTTATTTTCACTTCTTGGGTGTTGGTTAGGGTTAAAAAAGGGGTTGTTGTGCTCACAGTGGTTAATCCATGATTGAAATCACAAGGCTGTTAGCTCCCAAATGATAGAATATATGTATATATTGACAAAAGCTTGTTTAGACAGTGGCAGCATTCAACTAGCAACCTTGTAGTAGGCCCGTGGGCGGGCCCCAGGAACGCTAAGGGGTTAAACTAAGTTTTCTAATGTAGTTTTCACAGATTTGTGGGAAAAAAACTCCTTAGCGTAGCTTGAGAAAGCCTGAAAGGACGCCACACTTCTGCACGCGCATCCGTACGTGTTTATAAGGGTCGATACGGCCTGAATTATTACAGCTAATTTCATTGCAGGCAAACTAGATTCAGGTTATTTTCCAGACGCCTCGTCGTCGTTTCTTCTGTCAGGTTTTAACAGATCGCAGGATTTCAGTGAGCAAACAGGAAACGGACGTGGTAGAGATAACGTAGGAGATCTAGTTTTTTATTTTTTTAGGTAACAGATGTAGTTACGGTTCAGCAGGAGAGGGAGGTAGAAAAAAGCAAAATGACCAACAGGAGGAGCTAGAGTTCACTTACGACTCGTTGATAGGAACAAAAATGAAGTCCTTCTGGAAGAGGTCGACGTGCCGTGTCCACGTCTTCACCCTGTTGTGCTTCCTCTTCTGGATCCTGAGAACCCGAAGAAAGTTCGGATCAGCACAAAAGAAAAAAAAACTCCGGCAGACTCCCACCTAAAACATGCAGCCCGACACCTACGGCAGGTTGGTGGCGTCAGGGCCGGTCCGGCGGTCCCGCTGGTTCAGTCGTTTGTAGAAGAACGAGCTGAACACGTGGATTCTTTGTGCATCTTTTTTTAATTTTTCCAAAACTAAATATCTGAAAACATCAAACATGACCAAAGAGTTCAAAGATGCGTTTCGGTGAATTAAGAGAAGCAGCCAGAGATGATGAATACTCACTTTAAATAAAAGTCTATGATAACGTCGTTAAGGAATTCTCCATCGTTAAGGCAGTGCAGGTCTTCGTTGGTGACGGATATCCCACCTTTGGCTGGAGGCGGGGGGTACACCATCAGCCTGGGGGGGGGGGTCAGACACAGGTTAACACAGCAGAAGGAGCTCAGTCAGGCCTGAAGGGGGCAGCAGAGTCACTCACTTCACCACCGGTCCAGAGAAGGTGGGCTGCAGGTCGGTCATGTCCTCATCGAAGAAGCCGCCGCTTTGCTGGCGTGTCGCCATCCGTGTGCGCGAGGAGACGCCGATATCCGACAGAGGGGACGCCTGGGGGGAGGGCTGCTCCGGCTTCGCCTGTCGGGGGAGGGATGGAGAACGACCAAACGGCCCGGTTCAGAAAGGCTGGACGGAACCAGAGTCAAACGGTGGTTCCTGCTTCAGGTAAAACATGTCGGGTTTTACCCGAAGCAGGAACTACGCTCCAACCCTGGTTCCGTGTCGGGTTAGAGACATGGAACCAGAGTCAGAGCGTATTTCCTGCATCAGGTAAAACCCGACACGGAACCAGAGTCAGAGCGTATATCCTGCATCAGGTAAAACCCGACATGGAACCAGAGTCAGAGCGTATATCCTGCATCAGGTAAAACCCGACACGGAACCAGAGTCAGAGCGTATATCCTGCATCAAGGTAAACCCGACATGGAACCAGAGTCAGAGCGTATATCCTGCATCAGTAAAACCCGACACGGACAGAGTCAGAGCGTATATCCTGCATCAGGTAAAACCCGACATGGAACAAGAGTCAGAGCGTATTTCCTGCATCAGGTAAAACCCGACATGGAACAAGAGTCAGAGCGTATATCCTGCATCAGGTAAAACCCGACATGGAACCAGAGTCAGAGCGTATATCCTGCATCAGGTAAAACCCGACACGGAACCAGAGTCAGAGCTATATCCTGCATCAGTAAAACCCGACATGGAACCAGAGTCAGAGCGTATATCCTGCATCAGGTAAAACCCGACATGGAACCAGAGTCAGAGCGTATATCCTGCATCAGGTAAAACCCGACACGGAACCAGAGTCAGAGCGTATATCCTGCATCAGGTAAAACCCGACATGGAACAAGAGTCAGAGCGTATATCCTGCATCAGGTAAAACCCGACACGGAACCAGAGTCAGAGCGTATATCCTGCATCAGGTAAAACCCGACACGGAACCAGAGTCAGAGCGTATATCCTGCATCAGGTAAAACCCGACATGGAACAAGAGTCAGAGCGTATATCCTGCATCAGGTAAAACCCGACATGGAACCAGAGTCAGAGCGTATATCCTGCATCAGGTAAAACCCGACATGGAACCAGAGTCAGACTATATCCTGCATCAGGTAAAACCCGACATGGAACCAGAGTCAGAGCGTATACCTGCATCAGTTAAAACCCGACATGGAACAAGAGTCAGACGTATATCCTGCATCAGTAAAAACCCGACATGGAACAAGAGTCAGGCGTATATCCTGCATCAGTAAAACCCGACACGGAACCAGAGTCAGAGCGTATATCCTGCATCAGGTAAAACCCGACATGGAACAAGAGTCAGAGCGTATATCCTGCATCAGGTAAAACCCGACATGGAACAAGAGTCAGAGCGTATATCCTGCATCATGTAAAACCCGACACGGAACCAGAGTCAGGGTATTTCCTGCATCAGGTAAAACCCGACACGGAACCAGAGTCAGGGTATTTCCTGCATCATGTAAAACCCGACATGGAACAAGAGTCAGGGTATTTCCTGCATCATGTAAAACCCGACATGGAACCAGAGTCAGAGCGTATTTCCTGCATCAGGTAAAACCCGACAGATAAACTGAGGTAAATTTACAATAATTAGATGTTAACTAAATGCTATTTAATGTAGGTGGGCAGGTTTTCTTAGGGTTCATCTTCTGCAGGTAATATTTATAAATAATTTCCCCTTACATGTGGTTAATGAGGGGAATTCAGAGTGGATCTGTGTTTGGGTGATTCTCTGAATTAGGGGCACTCTGTATCCCACAGGTTTACCACAAAGACCTTTTATAATGTCTGATATTTTATGAATCAATACAGTTTCTCAGAGGCACAACTACTGCTGAGTCAGATGCACTGTTCAGAAACTATTTCCTGTTGGTGGATCTTTCAGTAACCAGCGACCACAAAGTGCACCGAATGCAGGAAGTTACCCTTTTGTGTCCCGATTTCTGCATCACAAACAGCCTGAAGAGGAATCAGCAGTTTCAGATCGGATCAGGAATGTCGACTAGCTCGGGTTTTACTTTAATCAACCCCACCTTGTCAATCTTCTGGCTGGACGCCTTGTTGTAGTTGACCAGGCGGATGTTGGCCTCCTCGAAGGTCAGCTTGGCGGGGAAGTTGCTGAGGCCATTGTTCTTCCCGATGGCCATCAGGATGTCCTCTAGGATCGCCTGCTCCTTCATCGCCAGGCCGTTCTCGAAGATGAGGACGATGTACTTCTCGTCTACCTCTGATGAGAACGGAGATTATAGAGTCATTTCTGGTGGCATGGTTCACCTCCAGCAGCCATCTTTTCCTCATGTTTGCTCCGATTATTTGTCCATTTTTGTTCCTCAGCTGCATCTTACAGATTAATCCTAACTGGAAGACCTATTGGAGACTTCATTGTGTGCGAGTTCGGCATGAACGCTGAGGGGAACCGACTTACGCTCTGCAGAGCAGTCGTACCACTGGCCTCCCTGTTCCTGAGTCATGCCGAGCTGGGAGCGCAGACGGAGACACTCGTCCACGGTCGTCAGGAAAAACAGGACGGGAAGCTTCCGGACGCTGCACCACTCGCAGCTGATCAGCTCGGATGTCTGGAGGCAGACCTTCTCGGTGGTGCCGATCTCAGCGCCTGATGTGGGACACACAACTCGTCTGACGGAGGAACCAGAACCCGTCTAAAGGAGTCCCGATGACCCACAAACAGGACGCCCCGACTGCTGCCCTCCCGACACTCAGACAAACCATCAATGCTGCTCCTTACCTTCAGCTTCCACCTGGATGCTGTCCATAGAAAACTGCAACAAAAAAAAACGGCAAAACATGAAATAAGTTCCAGTTCTATGTAAAGCTGCAAAAATATGCCATATTTATTCCGACGACATTTCTGCAGAATTAAACACGCTTATTGGCTGGTTCAATAAACCATTTTAGGTTTGATAGGTCAGGTTTACAGTCATGAATTTGTTCTGACTCTTCCACTTAGATCTAAACAGCTAGCTTTACAGAAGATCGCAGCCTCTGCTAACAATCCGAGTAGAGCTGAAACAACTCATCGATTTTTAAAATGGTTCACAACTAATTAATTCATCGATTAGTTAGCTTAACCACTTAACCTTCTGACGTCCGCCATTTTTTCTTTTTAATCCATGGCGTTCTGATTTGTAATTTCTATGAATTTATACATTTTATTGTGTTTTTAACCATATATGCCAATAAAGGACACAATCAGAAGTGTTAGCACAGCAATTGTCTTTGTCACCCCCGCCCCCACATTCCCTCTCAGAAGAAGAATTATGAACAACTCACATTTTAAAAAGCCACATTTAGCCCAACAGACCATGAAAATGTTGTGTTTAGTGACGGTAGGTTAATTCATTCTGAGAGCCCCAATGTTGCCCCAAAATATTGCCCAACTAAGTCAGCCTCCTTCATTATGGGCTGATATATTTCTGTTAATATGCTGTACATTAATTTGTATGGAATTCTACGTCATTTTTTATTTTTATGCCTAAAAATTATTCTGGACAAATATCTTTACACTTTTACAATAATTTTAAACTGTGTGTGTTAACTGTGTTCAGGTCCAATAAAATAGATTGCAGTGAACTGCACAATTATCTTCCGTTTTCATTTGTTCTTAATAATTTATATAGGTGAAAGTAATAGCCAAATATAACTATTATTAACTGTGATTAATCGTAAAAAACAAACAGATTAATCGATTATGAAAATAATCTGAGGCCATTTTGTTTCTCTGAACTTGACCATCAGCTGCGTCCCAAGTAAAGAGAAGAAAGATTATATTTCTGTGTGCACTTAAAATAGCCGCCTAGTTTTATAAATGGGATGAAATTAAACCATTTTGTATTTATATAATGATCTTTAAAACTTGTTTTTAATTAATATTAACATCGTTTTATTGAAAGTTATGGACCAAACAGGCTTCAGGATTTTATTTGATGAAATTATTGAATCTGTCTAGAAGGCAGAGGGGTATCAGAGTCGCTTAACCGCGGTTTTCTGGCTAAAAGCGCCGCTAACAGCCGTTAGCTCCAGTTAGCTCTAGGGATGTCATGATTCTTCAAAGCCTTGATTCGATTCTCAATTTGTTGTTTCTTCTCTTACAGTACAGAGCCCTATGTCATTTTTAGACTAGTCTATGATCTTTGGTTTCATTTACATTAAGACATACAAGTGATGCAGTTTCTATTATTCTTGTGTTATGTGTCACATTAGGCATTAATGGTTAAATTGAAATAATTTCTTTACAATTTTAATGTATTAACAATAAATTGTTACACCTATAAGTGTAAAAATCTTGTTTAAATTAATAACAGAAATAATTAGTAACAGAGGTTTGCTGCCATCTAGTGGCTGTTTTTAGTTACTGCAACTCATTAACTCTCAGCTCCGTCTGCCTCAGAGAAACCAGCTAATGAGCAGCTAACAGCGGTTCTCTGGTTTACAACCAGAATGTCGACTTAACTCACGGGGAACTCAACATTTCCTCTCTGGTGATTTAAGAGTAGAAGGAGCGGCTTTAGCTCCTGCTGCTTCTTTCTTCATCTGTCCTAGACGTGGTTTAACTGTAGCTTAGCTAATAGCTGCTAGCTAGCATCAGCTAATATGCTCTGCTCAGGGGGATGTTCTTATTGTGATATAATGTTAATAATGCTACCAGGTGATGGTGTGAGCTTTATGAGAACAGGTGAGAGTTACTTGTTAGGGAAAACGTAATGTGTGGTTCCTTGTGATGAGGGAGTCATAGGAAATAGACGGTTGCCTGGTAACTGTTGCTACGGAGTCTGAGTGGGACACTAGTGACGCTACAGTATGTAAACATGGGAGGACGTGATCGCAACAGTCTTCTAGATTTCAATGCGCGAGGTCGTGACGTAATTTCTGTAGATTTTGATTAAAAGAATCGTGACACCACCAGTTAGCTTAGTTGGCTCATAGCTACTGTCAATCATCCGCCTCCACCCTCACAGCCTCACTCCCAGCTCCAACTCTTTGCCTAGTTTTTGTATTTTCAGCTAAGATGGCGGAGGTGAAATCAGAATCTGCACTCACTGTTAAAAAACACATTAAAAAACTGGGGAATACAGTGAAGTATAGCATAATTCATTGACTGCTGATGCTGCCTACTTAGGAATCGAGATTCAGACGGGAATCGATTTTTCCTCACACCCCTACTATTTAACAAGATTCAGAATCGATCCGAAATGTTTGAGAACAGAATCAAAAAATGTTTTCTGAACCTTTTTACATTTTCGCTTCGCGTAGTGTTTGTCATGCAACGGCCACCGTCGCATTGACAGGTTTGATGCGCCGCTGGCTAGCTAGCGCTAGCTGCTAGTGCTAGCTAGCTGTAGCCGCTAGGCTAAAGCTTCCAGCCCGCCCCGTCTTTGCTGAAGGAAAATGTTTGGGCCGTCTAAAAGGTCTTCTCCGTACTAATGACACCCTTGGTTAAAGTTTTTTTATTTTTATAAATCTGCAAGTAAATAAGAGTAATCTTTCTTTATAAGCTACACATCAACATCCAGCAGCGCTGCACACCTGTGGCGCTTTCAAGGAAGTCCGAAATATATGCTGAGTTCAATAACGTTAGGACTTTTAACATTTCTAACAAAAACAATGAAAATAATAACATAAGCCAGAAATTTCTGTTTAATGATGGTTGATAAGCAACATTTGGTGCATACTAAACATTTTCAATGTATTTTCTACTACGTACCAAAGAACAAACAAAATACATATTTATTTTTTTCTCTTAAAATATATCAGCATTTTTTTTTCCAAGACTAGAAATTTAGTTTAAAAGTTCTTGGATGTCCAGTTGTAATTTCATGTCTTGTTACTTTTGAACCAGTTCCCTTCTCTCAACATAGATTGTAAAATCCATTTTGTGTTGATGCCCTGTTACATTCATGGCTCACTTCATCACAGACACCTGGCAGATCAAGTTGTGTGTATTACAAACACAAATGATGAATGAAAGAGTATTGATTAAGAAAAAAACATTGATTTGAATCGAGAATCGTCTCTGAATCGATTCGTCACACCAAGAATCGGAATCGAATTGAATCGTGAGATGTTGTAAGATTCCCATCCCTACTACTTACTCATGTAAATGCTATGCTTGCTATGGTCGCGGCAGATAACCGCTTGTGCTGAGCCTGGTTCTGCCGGAGGTTTCTTCCTGTTAAAAGGGAGTTTTTCCTTCCCACTGTCGCTGCATGCTTGCTCAGTGTGAGGGATTGCTGAGAATTACACGACGCAATCTTCTGTGGTTCTGTAATTTCTACACTAAACATTGTATTGTAATAACTCTTTTTGTAAAGTGCCTTGAGATGACATCTGTTGTGAAATGGCGCTATATAAATAAACTGAATTGAATTGAATTATGTCTGAATTATACTACTGAATGCCAAGCTGGTCCCAGTCCAACAAGACTGTATGGAAATCTATGGGATCACTTTACAAACAAACTCAAAATATTAGACAAAAGATCGAGTCAGTACCATCACTGTGCCTAGAAAACCTCACACTGTATTATGACATGTGCCAAATAAATGAATAAAATCCTTCACAATGCTGCTCCACCACCTGTGAAGGATTAGGCAGAGCCACCAGATGCATTATTAGGGGAGATTGTAGCCTCACAAATCAGAGGGCAGCATTCCGCTTTTAGAGCAACTAAAGCCTGGAACAATCTTCCAAGTAATCTAAAAAGTGCAACAGATTTCCATACTTTCTCACACGAAGAGAAGAAATGGATTTTAAGTCATCAGTGTCGTCTGCACTAATAATTATTCTGTATATCCTTAACTGAGTGTGTGTGTGTTATTTTATATTGTTTTACTTTAAGCCAAATAAAGGTAGTCTCTTCGGGATCAAATACTCAGAACCACATAAAAATGGGAACCAGGGTTTCTTCAAGGTAAATTTTTAAAACCTTTTGCTATATATATAAAAAAGGAAAAAAATATTTTATTTTAACTTGTGTTCATTAATTTCTGAGGGAAATCTAAGAGCAGGATACAAGAATGTTTCCTGAACTATGAAGTTGTTTTTGACCTTTTTTTCTCTTTTAAATGTTAATCTTCATTTACTGAAGACGTGCTCTGAGTATTTTCTCAGTTATTGGTATAATCGTGGTCGACAAATTAAACTGCAATACGAAGTTGTTAAACACAAAATTGTTGCATTTCCAAATTCATAATCTTTTTAAGGCCCTGTAGGAACAAACTGTGTTTTTAGGAGAAGTCTGCTGGGACTCACGATGACGGGCTTCGTCACCATCCGCCTCACGCTCCCGATCCGAACACTCCGACATTCCAGGATGATGCTTTCACACTTGGTGGCCGCCACTTTAGGCTTCTTCCTCCTCGGAGTGAGCGGCTCGGCAGGAGGCTGATTCCCAAACTGGGATTGAAGAAGACAGAAGGTTTCATCCCCAGTTTAGCTCCCAGGAACGTCCCGCTAAAATCCCCGCGTTCTCACCTGATCCTTCATCCGGGCCCTCCGCGGGATCGCGATCTTGGTGCTGACGTCTTCGAAGAAGTCGACGTTCAGCTCCTCCTGCTCCTCGGCGCTCTTCACCGCCGCCTCCACTCTGCCCCCGGAGGGCGCCGGGGAGGAGTGGGCGGAGTCGGCGGGTCGAGGGGAGACGTTGTCCAGTCGGTTCACGCTTCCGGTGCTGCCCGTCTCGGCTTCGTCTTCCTCATCGTCGCTGGACAGGACGACTGCGGAGGAAGGAGAGCGCAGGTCAACCCGCCGGACTTCCGGGACCCTCCCGCCCGCTCCCTTCCCGCCACTCACTGGGATCGTTGAGCTCCGGCTGCTGTCCGGCCGCCGTCCTCCGCCCTTTAGACGGAGGCGCGGCTCTGCAGCAGCCCGACGTCCCGGCCAGCAGGGGGATCCGGCCGTTGCTCGGGGGCAGCGGCGCCGCCCTGCTGCCGGTGACCCGGACCGGCAGCGGTTCCCGCAGGGCGGCTCCGGGCTTGTAGAAGTTCTGCTGGAGGCCGTGCGGTCCGGGGGAGGTTCTGATGGGGGGTCTGGGCGCGGCCTGTGGGCCCACCAGGGCCTCGCCGCTCCCACAGCTCAGACACCGGCTGCTGTCCTGGCTGGGCTGCTGGCACTTCAGGCAGACTGCGCGGTAGACGGTGGTCGGAACCGGCTGCACAAAAAACACCAGCAGATGGCGCTCTGAGATCATCTAGAAAGTATTCACCTCCTTCCAATCAGTGATTATCACAGACTATTAGCGCCGTTTGGCTAAGAAACTGATTATGTCGACGGATTTTCCACACTCATAAAATTTCTCTCACAAACTTACACATTTCTGACATTTCAACCAAACATCAGTCAGCCATTTATTAAGAAAATAACTCAAATCAATCAGAAGAAAAAAACTAAATGTTTGCTGGGAATTTAATCCACTTATTTCAGTAAGATTTTAGGATGTGAATCTGCATAATTATGTTAAAAATGTCAGTTGTAGATACACGTGGCTTTATTTCCAGGTTAGAACAAGTTCTGGGTTCAGATTTATCAACGGAAACTGGCCGTTTGAGTAAGTTTCTGATAAAAAAACCCCAGAAATGTTGAGATTAATTTTACATTTTAAAAAACAGCAAATCCAAAATGTCAAAAGTTGTACATTTGGGAGAGAAAACGTAGAAATTTCCAGGACTAAAAGAAAAGATTGTTGGTATGGATATATTCTGACATCTTTAAGTTTGCTGAGATTTTATTTAATTTATTAATTTTTTTTTAAACGCCAGTCCTTTAAGGTTTCAAACCCTTTCAGGAAGTTTTCACTCGAAAAACCCAGAATTTTTTAGATTGATTCATAATTTTCAAAAATCCCTCAATTGTCGAAGAGTTGCACGTTTGCGAGAGAAAAATCTGAAATGTCCGTGATTAATAGCAGACATTTCTGGCATGGTAAGGTTATATAAATGTGTCAGAATATAACAGAAGTTTGTTGAGAATTTATTCCTATTTCAGTGTTAAATTTACTAGTTGTACTTCTGGGTAATTTAAATGCTGCATGGAAAATACATGTGGCTTTATTCCCTCATCAGGACAAGATTAACCAGAAAAAAACTTTTTGTTTTTATCCAAATATCCTCAATAAACGTTGAGATTAATTCAACATATTTATAATGAAATAAACAACAACAAAAAAACTCAGAAATGCTGAAAAATACTTCATTTGTGAGAGAAAACTCAGAAACAGACTTTTCTAGGATAGTTTCTGACATTGTAAAGTCAGATATTTACAAAAAAAACATTAGAAAAAAAAAAAAACAGTTTTGCTGAAAATGTATTTCACTGATATCCGAGATAAAATTTCAGTCCAGTATGATTACAGTGTTAAA
The DNA here is from genome assembly GCA_028564705.1 of Apricaphanius iberus. Classification (NCBI taxonomy): domain Eukaryota; kingdom Metazoa; phylum Chordata; class Actinopteri; order Cyprinodontiformes; family Aphaniidae; genus Apricaphanius; species Apricaphanius iberus. The sequence continues at coordinate 51,956 of JAPXFQ010002196.1, forward strand.
TTTAAAAGATGTACATCTAGATATTTTTAATAAGAGTCAGTGTTGGCTACATGTGGCTTTATTCCCGGGTCAGAACGAGTTCAAGGTTCAGATTTATCAGGAAAAAATTAAACCTTTGAGTGAATTTCTGTCCAGAAAAACCCAGAAACGTTTAGATAAATTTAACATATTTAACAGAAAAAAACCCACAGGAATGTCAAAACGTTGCACATTTTACAAGACGAACTCCAGAAAAATGTCAATGATCAAAAATTGTTGTCAGATGTTTTTAAGGAAAAAAATTATTTTCTTACTACTTTCTGAGTATTTTTTTACGAGTCTGAATATTCTTTAATGTGTTTGTGGAGCAGGGGAGAAGAAGAAGAAGAAGAAGCTGCAACATGGCGGCATACGGCTGGTCTCACTCAGCACTGTGCAACTTCAGCTACGGCGACATGATGAGAGCTCGTAAAATTAACACAGAAATATTATTTTTATTGACATTTTCTGTCAAAAATAACTGCTGATTGTTTTTTATTGTAAATGTCTGATTTAACAAGTCAGAAAATATCTTTAATAAATGCCTTTAATAATGAAAATACCCACTTTTTAACTCAATTCTTACGACTTTGACAGAAATTTTTTGAGTTTTTTTTCTTGAATGAACAAAAAAACAATTCAAATAACAAAAATGTATATAAGCGTTTCTATGTGTTTGGCGCCGACTAGGTTTGTTACTGCGAAATATTTTCCTTCTGTCTCCAATGGCTCTGATTCTACGACGGAGTATTAGGACAATTTTTAACAAAATTAAAATATTTTGGAGTAAATTTCTGCCCCAAAAAAATTTTTTTTTAAATTCTGATGTCAAAAAGTTGCAAAATTTTGAGTTAAATAAGAAGAAACGGAAAATCTGAGATTAATTGCACATACTTTTCAGAAGAAACTCAAACTGTTTAAGACAGAAATTTTAAGATTAATTGCAGATATTTTCTAGGGGAAAAAAGCGTAATTCTCTGATGTAGAAACGTAGAAAATTTGCGAGAAAAAACCCCCCAAATAAATTTTTACTCATTGTAGGCATACATTTTTTTTCTTACAATTTTCTGACTTTACAATGTCAGAAATATCTTAGTTTAGATATGGAAAATTTATGGCATTAATCATATCAATTTTATTTTTTGTCTCTTAAATTCTCGCAGATATTTTCACTTGAAAATATCTGCGATTAATCTAAAAAATTTATTTTCATTAACCCGAAATTTTATGACTTTTGTGACAGAGAATTCACAAGTTTTTTCTGGAAAGTGTGAAATTAATCTAAGAAATTTTTTACTCGTAACTTTTTGACATCTGAGAATTTTAAAAATTTTTCTGAAAAAATATCGGACTTTAATCTCAGGATTTCTGAGTTTTTTGGGTGTAAATGTACTCTAAATTATTTGTATTGTTTCCAATTGCCCTAATACTCCAACCTGCGGCTCCTCCCGTTCATCTGTAGCTGAACTATGAATTGTGGGAAATGAAGTCTCACCTCGGTCACTCTGAGCTGCGGAGAGAAGCCGACGTTCTCCAGCGGCTTCCTCTTCTGCTGGACGCGCCGCTTTATGTTCAGCGTCTCTTCGTCTGCAACAGTTAAAGACAGGTCAGCTGAGCCGTTGCTATGACGACCAGTATGAACCCCATATATTCCAAAAAAAATAGTAAAAACTTGCTTTTCAAACAAATTTCACACATCGGGCCTTTTGGAACGCAAAAATTACAAAAAGTGCAGCAGAATGCCAGATTTAAAATGAATTTAAATTATTTTTTTAATAATCTGATTAAATATGTCAGCATTTTATAAATTGCTGTGTAAATATTAAGGGATTCTCCAAATTCTTCGATTAGATTTTCGATTTTTTTCCCCCTTTTCTTACAGTACAGAACCCTACGCCATATTTAGTCTAGTCTAGTCTATGATCTTTGGTTTTATTCATAACATTTTGTACAATAAATCTTATTTCAAAAGACATATAAGTGAAGCAGTTTCTATTATTCTTGTGTAATGTATCACATTAGGCAATAATGGTTAAATTAGAATAATTTCTTTACAATTTTAATGTATTAACAATAAATTGTTACACCTATAAGTGTAAAAATCTTGTTTAAATAAATAACAGAAATGATTAGTAACAGAGGTTTGCTGCCATCTAGTGGCTGTTTTTAGTTACTGCAGCTCATTAACTCTCAGCTCCGTCTGCCTCAGAGAAACCAGCTAATGAGCAGCTAACAGCGGTTCTCTGGTTTATAACCAGAATGTCGACTTAACTCACGGGGAACTCAACATTTCCTCTCTGGTGATTTAAGAGTAGAAGGAGCGGCTTTAGCTCCTGCTGCTTGTTTCTTCATCTGTCCTAGCCGTGGTTTAACTGTAGCTTAGCTAATAGCTACTAGCTAGCGTCAGCTAAAGTGCTCTGCTCACGGGGATGTTCTTATTCTGTTCTTATTGTGATATAATAATGTTAATAATGCTACCAGGTGATGGTGTGAGCTTTATGAGAACAGGTGAGGGTTACTTGTTAGGAAAACGTAATGTGTGGTTCCTTGTGATGAGGGATTCTTAGGAAATAGACGGTTGCCTGGTAACTGTTGCAATGGAGTCAGAGTGGGACGCTAGTGACGCTACAGTATGTAAAAATGGGAGGAGAAGATCGCGGTCGTCTTCTAGATTTCGATGCGCGAGGTCTTGACGTAATTTTGATGGATTTCCATAAGGCAAAAATCTAGATCAGAGTATTTTGACGGACGACGACGACATGTAGAGATCAACTGTTAGCAGCTGCTGCTATCGACTGCTTTCATTTTGTTTCCATGGTAACACGAAGGGTTATTTAGGCGTGTCGTCGCGTGCTGGTCTACCTGGGGACTCTGGACAGGTGAGGACGATGCTGTCCACTTCCACCGCCGGCTGACTGGAGGAGAAGTTGTTCCTGCAGAGAGAGAGAGAGAGAGAGCAGAACCTCAGCTCACCAGAACCAGAACCAGCAGGATGGGTGCTGATCAGGAAGAGCGGCTGACCTTTGAACCGGTTTCCTGACGGCGGACGGGACCTGGGCGTGCTGGAAGTGGCGCCCCTGCAACACGATCCCCGGAGGAAGGCCCGTTCCGAGGATCACGTTGAAGTCAGTTCTGGTGGCCGCAGAGGAGGGCGCCGGTACCGCGAGCGGGGCGGCGCTGGAGGAACCAGAACGGATTCAGTTAAACCTGGTGATCCAGACGGGTTAATACCCAACCAGAACCGGGTCGGAACCGACGTGGCTTCCTACCCGAGTCTCCTCGGACCCAGCCGGTTCAGAGACCTCATGTTGCTGCTGGAGCGGTTTCCGTACGTCCTCAACGGGTCAGAAGAACCGAAGTGCCTTAAAGGAGGAGACTGGACCAGGAGAGGACAGCAGCATTAGAACCGGCAGACTGGTTCGGACCAGAACCAGAACCAGAGGAGGAGCTACCTTGTTCTCCTCCGGGGAGGTCAGCTGCTGCCGCTCCATGTCCTCCGCGCTCACCACGCCCGCTCTGAAGAGAAGAAAAGCCCAGAAGCATCCGGGGTGAGCTCAGCCGTGGAGAACCTTCATCTGTTCAAGGCCGCGTGAGGATGATGACGGTACACCAGTTAATACTCTCCCACAGCAACCAGTATGGAACCAGTTATTCATCATGTCACACAGGGATCGCTTATGCAAGTAGAACTGTTCTCATCGTTTTCTTGTTGGCTCTCTGTGATGATCAATAATCTGTAATCAATCCAGTTATTGTTGGGAAAAATAAAGACGCTTTTCTTCTGTCAGATTATCATCAGAACAGTTGGAAAAAGTCCGTTTTGTGACGTCCAAGTAAGCAGAATCGGCATAGAAGCACCTCATTGGTCAAACTCCGCCCACAGCCTGGAAAACCCCGCCCATTTCATTCCAACCCCGCCTTCATATCGTAAACCCCGCCCCTTTCATTCTAACCCCGCCTTCATCCAGGGTCCGAAAAAAAAAAATGTCATTAAAAATATTTACCGGCCGAAATTCTAAATGATTTTTTTTAAACAGATAAACTAAGAAATTAAAAAAAAAAATCAGAGCTGACAAAAAAGTTTTCTTATTATTTTAGAAATATATTATTGAACAAGAAAATATGCATTTTTGAATTTTACAGAATGTATTTATTTGACATAACAGTCCATAGCAAAAACCTAGAGTTAACAAATTAAAGTCCCTCCACTTTTTTGTAATAAAATTTGCAACATTTTTATTATTTTTTATTACGTTCTCACATAAACCGTAGCAAAAAATAAAACGACTTTAAATGTCATTTTAACGGATTAAAACGTTGAAATGTGATTTTTAGTGTTTTTATTCCTGATTTGTGCATTTTTGTGAAGAATTGTATATATTTTCCTTTTCCTTATAGACGCATTCCTTATTTTAACATTCCCCCGTCTCCTCTTTTCACCTTACTTTATGCATTTCTGCTTCGTTATGCAAATAAGGAGGGCGGTCCTTCTTGGTCCAATTCCTCTACTATTGGTCAGTGAACAGGAAGCAGCAGGATCCATGTGCAGATTGATTGTTCATGCCAGCAACAAGCCACTAACAGGTTCAGCTTCATCATCCATGTCTCCAGCTAACTGGAGCAGACATTTTCCTGGCCAAAAACAGGCATGAACAATCGATCTGCACATGGATCCTTTAATTTGTTAACTCGGCTAGGTTTTTGCTATGGACTGTTATGTCAAATAAATACATATATAAAGGAAAACCAAACGAATCATGTAGGAGAGCCATTTTGGATTCAAACGGTGAATTTCGCCAACAGGTGAAGGATTTTCATGTACGGAATGAGGAAAATTACGTAGGTTGGCGTTTCATTTTCGCGTACGCTTGTGTAAATCCCACGCAGACAGCAGAGGAGCGTCACAGAAATCCTTAGAAATTAGGATAAATATACGGAACTAATTTGGCGCAGATAGCGCTCCACGTTTTACTCGCCTAACGGAAAATCTACTCGCATTTGGCGAGTTTTAATTTCAGACTCTGCCTTCATCGCCCCGCCCCGTTCCTTATAACTCCGCCCCTCTCCTAACCCTGCCTTCATTGGGTAAACTCCGCCTATCTGCTAGCAACTACTCTACTAATAATCTGATAGACCCCGCCCCTTTCCTTATAACTCCGCCCCTCTCCTAACCCTGCCTTCATTGGGTAAACTCCGCCTATCTGCTAGCAACTACTCTACTAATAATCTGATAGACTCCGCCCCTCTCCTAACCCTGCTTTCATTGGGTAAACTCCGCCCATCTGCTAGCAACTACTCTACTCATCATCTGGTAGACCCCGCCCTTATCTGGTAAACTCCACCCATCACGTTCAAACTGTTCCACCAATCACTGGCCATAATCCAGTTTAGTAAACCTGCAGCCTAGCAACAAGATTTGTGGGCGTGGCCTGGAACAGCTAATTAGCATAAAAGGGACCGAGCCTCTAAACTGAAGCAGTGAAGAATAGTTTTATTTTTCTGACAGATCTGATATAACTGTTTTAAATAACGTTCCCTTTAATAATAGAAATAAATATACAATCATTTCAAAGTAACAAATTGTTAATAAAACAAACCCAGAGTGAAAGTAACATTTTTTTCAGGATTTACTAATTATATTCCTTCATTAAATCATTTTAAATTTCTGAACATTTAATTGGTTGATCAACAGAAACTGGGGACTATTTATGGTTTAATGTTTTCTATAATAATTACTCATATTGGGGCTCTTAGACGTTTCTTTCCTCCCTCATGTGAAGTTCATCATCTCTGCTGTTATTTTAAACCAGCGGGCCAACAGAACCAGAGGTCACTCCACCCGTCCTCCACCACCTCCACCCAGTACATCAGACTTCTGGCTGGGTGGGTGACGGAGAAGAGGCCCCACCGGATAAAGAGGTGAACAGTTTGACTCATTGAGGCTGATGGAGGTGGGAAGGTGCTGCATGGGCGGAGCAAGGGTGTAGCAGAGCGGAAGGTGCTTACTGGTGTCTGGTCTGGGCCTCACTGTCACCAGGAAGGGAGAAGCTCCAGCTGTGCTTGAAGCCTCCATCTCTCCTGCTCTCAGATCTATCCAGGGCTTGAAGGACAAACCAGAGGCAGATCAGTGCAGGAAACACACACACACACACACACACACACGAGCTGAACAGAACCGGCTTCAGCGGCACACACACACACTGGTGGGTGGAGGAGGAGAAGCTCTGCCGAACCAGAACCGCACCGGGATTACACCTCATTGTCGTTTCTAATTTTCTACGTTCTCCTAACCAGGAACCAGAGCCGCTGTCGACACGTCAAAAGAACCGATTCCGATTCTCGAGAGCAAGAAATCGACCGTCACGATCAGATTCAATCCGATCGGGTGCGACGCAGATCAGTGCTAGGGATGCACCGAAACAGAACCTGGTATCGGGGCCGATATCGTTCTTATGTACTGGGATCAGTTAAACTTAACCGATACTCAAAATGTGGAAAATCTGCAAAAAAATTCACATGAAAATGTTGAATTTTCACTTGAAATGTTATTTTTGTGGCAATTTTATCTTTTACATCCGTTATTTTGTCTTAGTTCTGTTTAGCAAGTAAAGTCTGGTGCCTTTAGTGTCTTAAAGAAAGCTATAAGGTGGAAGTTATGCAGTTTATTAATTCAAAAATCGTATCTGATCCGTATCAAGTATCAATACACGAAATCCAGGCATCGGGACTGAAAAAGTCGGATCGGTCCGCCTCTAGTTAAAATGTGTAAACTCTGCGATAATTTCACACAAAATGCTTGTTTCTCATTTGAGATTTTAGTTTTATGGTCATTTTTATCAGTATTTTATTATTTTTAATCTAATTTACCATCATATGTTGTAACAAGCAGAGAAGAAAATAAAACCAGTCGTCCAATTCTGTGCATTTTTTTTGTGTTGATGTTCTGATAGGTATCGGCCGGTACCGATTACTGACCTGAGCGTGCCGGACGCTGCTTTTATCGTCTCAGGAAACAAACTCCTCATACTCTTTCACATTACGCTAGGCCACACCAGAGCCGGCCCAAGGCAGAAGCAAACTAAAGGGTTGCTCAGATGTTAAAACGTATGAAAAATGTGAATATTACTCCCTTTCATTTATTTCGTTTCACTGCGAATTATTTAAAAATGTCAAATTGTTGACATTTTTTCTGTAGTAACTAGGAAGGTTTTTTGTAACTAATTATTTTATTTATTTTTTATTAAAATTATATTTTTATTTTTTAAATATGTTAAAATGTTACAAAAATATTGAAATATATTTAAAGGAATAAAAATGTAAATACTGTGCCTTTTAATTTTGAAAAATGTCAATTATCTAAAAAAAAAGTAATCAAATCAAAATTTAAAATTACTTTTTAATATTCACCGTTTGTGTTACCATGGTTACAATCTGATGCTTTAGTTTAACGTTTCTGTTTAGATTGAGCTTCAGATTTTCTCAGATAATATTAATAATTAGCTGTGAAAACAGCCGTGTTCAACTTTATTTTTTTATCAGTATCTGCGAGTATTTCCGATACCGGTTTTGGTATCGGCCCGGCACTAGTCGATGTCGCCTGGCTGAAGGTGATCCGATCCGTTCCGACACACAGGAGCTGAAACCAGGAGCTCCAGAGTCCGGTTTCCTTCCGGAGACGTCGGGAACGTCGTCTCCACGTTCTGCTGCTCCCAGCAGAGACCCAACAGAACCAGGATGTTTGACCCAAACGCAGCCGATAAACTCAACCAGCAGGTTCCTCACTGCTGCTCAACCTCATCCACCCAGGATCATCCAGAACTTTATGGATCTTCCACATACAGAAGCTCAGCTTGGAGTAAATAATGAATCCTGATTCTGTTAACGTTTGATCCAGTTGTAGGGTCTTTATCCATTTCAACTATAATAATTAGGTTTACATTTCGGGCCGATACCGTTCTAATCTACTCATATCAGTGCTGGTTAAAGAATTTGTTTGTTTTGTGGTCATTTTTATTAATATTTAGTTGTTGTTTTAATCTAATTCTCCATAATTTTGTTGTAACAAGCAGATAAGAAAATAAAACCTGTCTTCCAATTGATAGTATTGTTTTATGTGGTAGAAGTATCAGCATCGGTTTGGTTGCATTCCTAGTAATAATAATAGGCTTGATTCCCTGATAGCATTTAACATAGCCTGAATATAGCAATCAAATTTGATTCTAGTACTAATCCTGATTCTACTTGATTACAATAATAATAATAATAGTGACTCTTTGAATATATTTAACATATTCTGACTATAATAGTCTGATTTTAGCCATAATCCTGCTTCTGTTTACATGTTTTCCTCCCAGATCTGCAGCTAGCCTGTTAGCATGTCAGTTAGCACCGGCTAGCAGCCTGTTTATGAACTCGGACCAATCAGAGCCCGTTAAAATGTTTGTTTATTTGTTTATTGTTTACGTGTTTGTGTCTCCATCAGCGGAGTGCCGAGCAGCTCTGCAGCTAACAGCCTCTGAGCCGGAGGAAGGCCCGCTAAGATGCAGCTACATCCAGCTAACATCGGAGCTAACGGGGCTAACTGCAGCGAATTGCCCCCCAAAAACAGCGACCGGGGTCAGAATCAACCGAACCGAACCGAGGATGGTCCACTCCAGGCCCGAGCGTGCGGCACGCCGCCGACCTGGCAGCACTCCCGGCTCTCCGGCTGGGCAGAGGATGCTGGGGAGAAGCAGCATGGAGCCAGCCGGAGCCCCGGTGGCTGTGTGCGGGTAAGGCAGCAGCAGCGGTCCGGTCCGGGCTCCGGAGCGGAGTGTCAGAGCTTACCTTGCAGGAAAAAGCTTCTGTCGTGGGCCATGTTCACGTCCAGACCCGCTTCATGTTCCGATGGCGCTCATTAGCGGCTAGAAACAGCAGATCGGCTCTTTAAAGCAGATCGGCTCCAGAAACACACAGCATGCCGGAAGCTCGATCAGCGGAGCTTCAGAATAAAAGCACAACAGCGACGCTGAAGCTTCCCGCTGACAACCGACCAGAGTGTGGACAAAAAACCTCAACGACACAACGTAGTATTAGGGCCATTGTACACAAAATAAAAATATTTTGGAGTAAATTTCCGTACAAAAAAATAATAAATTCTGAGATTAAACTCATATTTTACAGAACAAAATTAGGAAATTCTCTGTCAAAAAAAACCTCATAGAATTACAAGTTAAGATACATAAATATTAAGATTAATTTCATATATTTTCTAGGAAAAAAGCGTAATTCTCTGATGTAGAAAGGTGGAAAAATGTGAGAAAACAAAAACTAAGAAATTTCTATGATTAAAGGCAATATATTTCTGACAATATAAAGTCAGAAAATTGTTAGTTAATAAAAAATCTGAAATTAACATTTTATTTTTAATTTGAACAAATAAAGAAAATATTTTCAAAACTAATAAAAGAAAAAAAAAATTGGAGTAAATTTCCACCCCTAAAAACTCAGAAATTCTGAGATTAAATTCACATATTTTCCAGAAAAAAATCGGAAATATAGTGATGTAAAAAAAAATTACGAGTAAAAACTCGTGAGATTAATTCAGAGATTAATTTAAGATATTTTCTAGGAAAAAAGGCGTAATTCTCTGATGTAGAAAAGAAGACATTTTTCGAGAATAAAAACTAAATATCTAAGATTAAAGGCATACTTTTTAAAAACAAATTTCTGACTGTACAATGTCAAAAAATTGTTTTAAAAAAATGTATTCCTTTAATTATATTAATTTTTTTCTTGCACATTCTCTGCTTTTTTACATCAGAGAGTTACACGTGTTTCCCTAGAAAATATCCGAAATCAATCTCCAAAATGATGTCTTTGAACTCGTAATCTTACAACTTTTGTGACAGAAAATTTCCGAGTTTTTTCTGGAAAATATGTGACTTTAATCTTAGAATTTTTAAAATTTTTGGGCGGAAATTTAATCCAAAATATTTTTCTTTTAGCAATGGCCCTAATACTCCGCCGTACCTAATCTAACGTAATACATATGAAAATATAAAAATAAAAGCATTATTTAAACAGCACACGATCTCTGAAACCACACTATTAAGTCCCCGGTAGAAAACTATTCTATTAATAATTTATCTTTATCAAATATACTGAGATGCATACAATACATTTTATAAGAGAAATAAAGTCTTTTAAGACAGATTTAATCGTCTGGAGAGCCATTTAATGCTGCAATCACTATGGGGCACCAAGTGTAAAATTTTCGTTATTTAGTAGAAATGCACTTTTTTTTACATTTAGCTTCATTTTTCCACATTTAGCACACTTTCATACATTTAGGAAGAAAATGTTTCTAAAAAACATTTACCAGCATATTTACATTTTAAAAATCTAAATTCTAAATATTATTTCGAAATGTAACATGTTAAATCTAAATGTTAAATCTAAATCTAAAAGTTAAATCTAAATGTTAAATCTAAATGTTAATTCTAACTCTAACTGTTAAATCGAAATGTTCTAATGGACATGTCCAATGCGCCACATATAAATGTTCCTAACATTTAGATTTAGATTTAACATTTAGATTTAAAATGTTACATTTCGAAATAATATTTAGAATTTAGATTTTTAAAATGTAAATATGCTGGTAAATGTTGAATTTTAGAAACATTTTCTTCCTAAATGTATGAAAGTGTGCTAAATGTGGAAAAATGAAGCTAAATGTGGAAAAATGAAGCTAAATGTTAAAAAAAGTGCATTTCTACTAAATAACGAAAATTTTATACTTGGCGCCCCATATAATCACTGGTTTGCATGTAGAAAGCCTCCATAGTATTAATTATTGAGTTAATCTCCGTTCCCCTCCAATTAAGATTAAAAATGTAGACCAACTCAGATTTGGTCACGGTTTGGTAGACAAATAAATCCAAATGTGCATGAGTTTTTTATTCATTTTTACTTCGATCTTTAACAAATAAAATACATTTTTTCCTGGATTCCTTCTTTTCAATTCCTGAAATTAATTTCGTTTTATTATAATCTATAACGCTAAAAAGTTGAACGTTTTGGACTGTGGAGATTTGCTTCCACTAAAAACTAAAACAAAAATAGTACAAGCAGACATAGCCAGAGTAGAAAAACAATCAAAGCGCTTGAAAAAAGTCAGTGTTAATGTTGTTTTGATAATTTGTGCGTTTTCTGCCTCCGAAGAATGATGCTCATACCGATGGAGGAACACTTGCTTTCAACATGTAGTCATCTCTAAATGCTGATATATTTACAAGGTTAGCGGGGAAGCACGTCAGCCATCTTGTTCAACCATATTCTACAACAGCCAACTTTAACACGCGTCGGTTCGGATCCTTGATCTGCTGTAGAACAAAACGTGATGTACGAGACCCAATCCGGTCTCGCGATGTTTTCTAATTGTGAGACAGGTCTTCGTGTTCTTTTGGGTCAGCAGCGGTCACGACCTCTGACCCTAACCAAGGACTGCAGATTAGGGATGAAACGATACCACTTTTTTCAAAACCGATAACAATGCCGATTCTTGTATCAGAGTACTTACCGATACCAGTGCCGATACTTGTACCACACAGAAAAAGTGCGATGAATTGGAGGTTTTATTTTCGTCTTTGCTTGTTACAACAAATGTGGCTGAATACAATTTTTTTTTAATTAAAAATGACAAAAGTTACATTTTGAAGATAGACATCATAATTTTCTGTGAAATTATTGCGGATTTCACATTTTAAGTATTGGTTCATAGTATCGGTTAACTTTAGCCGATACGAGTACGTTACACAATATCGGGGCCGATACCCGATACCAGTATCGGTGCGTCCCTACCGCAGGACTTTAGACGTTGTTCTGGGAACTCTTGGGAAAGTTCTCTACCTGGATCCCGGATGTTCTCTGGAGTTTCTGACATTATTTCCAGACTTGGTTTCTGGTCCTAAACGTCTTCAGATTGAGGCCTAGGGGGCGCTAACGAGAAAAAACGTGATTAATCCACTCATTTCCGGCATTTAATAGTCAGACTTTTCTCTAAAAGTAAAAAATGAAGCCGCTTTTGTTACATTTTACAAACTAAATCCTTCACTATGGGGCGCCAAGTGTAAAAGTTTCGTTATCTAGTAGAAATGCACTTTTTTTCCACATTTAGCTTCATTTTTCCACATTTAGATTTCATACATTTAGGAAGAAAATGTTTCTAAAATTCAACATTTACCACCATATTTACATTTTAAAAATCTAAATTCTAAATATTATTTCGAAATGTAACATGTTAAATCTAAATGTTAAACTTAAATGTTAATCTAAATGTTAAATCTAAATGTTAAACTTAAATGTTAATCTAAATGTTAAATCTAAATGTTAATCTAAATGTTAAAACTAAATCTAAATGTTAAATCTAAATGTTAATCTAAATGTTAAAACTAAATCTAAATGTTAAATCTAAATGTTAAAACTAAATCTAAATGTTAAATCTAAATGTTAAAACTAAATCTAAAAGTTAAACTTAAATGTTAAATCCAATGTTTTAATGAACATGTCCAATGTTCTAAATGTTCCTAACATTTAGATTTAACATTTAGATTTAGATTTAACATTTAGATTTAGTTTTAACATTTAGATTAACATTTAGATTTAGTTTTAACATTTAGATTTATCATTTAGATTTAACATTTAGATTTAACATGTTACATTTCGAAATAATATTTAGAATTTAGATTTTTAAAATGTAAATATGCTGGTAAATGTTGAATTTTAAAAACATTTTCTTCCTAAATGTATGAAAGTGTGCTAAATGTGGAAAAATGAAGCTAAATGTAAAAAAAAAAGTGCATTTCTACTAAATAATGAAACTTTTACACTTGGCGCCCCATACTTCACAGCTCCTTTCCTCCCTGCAGCTGTTGGACTCTACAACCAGAACTCCTCCCAACAAACTCAATAATGTTTACATCCCCGCTGTAATTTGCACCATTTACATCAATTAACAATTTTTACTGCTGTTATTCACACGTATTCTGTTCCGTTTATATTCTGCTCATTTTTAATGTATAACTACACATTCACATACTGTAAATACTCATATTGTTAAATATTATGTAATTATCCAACTCAAAGTGCAGATTATATTTAAACACGACAGTTTATTTTGTAAATCTGCACACATCCTAAATGTATGTTTGTAATTGTTAAATTTTATCTTTTGATACTTGTGTAAAATCTCTATTCTATTATCAGTCTTGTGTTTTCCTAGAAAATATCCGAAATCAATCTCCAAAATGATGTCTTTGAACTCGTAATCGTACAACTTTTGTGACAGAAAATTTCCGAGTTTTTTTCTGGAAAATATGTGACTTTAATCTTAGAATTTATAAATTTTTCAGGCGAAATTTACTCCAAACTATAGTATTTTTCCTTTAACAATGGCTCTAATACTCCGTCGGACCAAATCTAACTTTCTACGTATGAAAAATGTAAAAATAAAAGCATTAATTAAACAGCAAACAACTACACAGCAAATTAAAAGTTAACAAGTTTATTAGAAAAATAAGTTTAACTCATGTTGCTGTACAGTATAAAACATTTCATCTGCAGGAAAGCAAACACACACACACACACACACACACTCTCTCTCAGAAAACCCGACTCTGTCAGAATAAAAAGCTGCTCATCATCTCAGAACTCCGACCAGAACCCGAGCCCAGATGTTTCTGGAGCAGACCGCCATCCTCTGCTCTACTACAACTCCCAGAATGCCTTTCTGAGACGAACTACAGAGACGATCTGGGCGGGTTCTACCAGAACCGGGCCGGCTAATCTGAGTCCAACAGAAAGCAGCATCTGATCGTTCATTTTTTGCTTTTTAAATTTGGATTAAATGTGAGCATTTTTGGTTTTGGCGGGTAAAAATGGAGGATCTCCAGGATTATGAAGAGTAACGATGAAAGTAATAATTTGCTTCTGAAGCAGGTTAGACAAAAACTCTAAGAGCCGATTTTGAGCCGAACTTTGTTAGACGTTAAGAAGCTTCAAACTCCTGCTAATTTATAGAAACCTGGCTGCAGAACCAGTCAGAGGCCTGATGATGATGAACGCCTCAGAGTCGGAGCAGCTCGGGTGGAGGCCGGTCCAGGCTGAGGTAGTTTAGGATCCGCTGCCGGAGCGCCGGACGACCATCCAGCTCAAAGCGCTCCGCACCGGGAGAGAGCCAAGCTTGATCCGGGACGACGTCGGCGCCGGTCTGAGGGCGGAAGCTGGTGGAGCTGACCTTACCGTTCCCCCTCCCCCACGGGCGGCCTGCAGGGGGCGCCGCTGAGCCGGGCCGGTCCTCATAGCGATACGTCAGCGGCGGCCTCCGGCGCTTTCTCCTGCTAGTCGGGTAACAAAAGGAGGCAGTTAGAGGAGGAGAACAAGATGGCCGACAGCTACACTCATCATCTGCCTGGGGGAGCGTTCGGCATGCATGCGTGTGTTAATGCACAGAGAGGGACAGGTAGGACAGGTGAGACGTGCAGAGGAGGAACAGCAGCGCAGGAAGCATGCAGCGTCACCCTGCGCTCCACCGGACGCGCGGCTCTAGTCTTTATCGCTCCTAAAACGACACGCAAGTAGCGGAAAACAATACGGGAACTTTTCAAAATAAAAGACAAGTGCAGATTTCTGGTAGCTTAACGGGGAATTACCGGGATTTTTTTTCTACCTGGACCTTTTTTTCAAGCTAATATCACATTATTTTACCAACCCAGACCAGTGAGGAGTCCTTCAGGAGAAGTTTAGATCCATTGGGGATCAGCGTATATCCATTTAATGGGAGTTAATGGGGCAGCCTCTAAATAAATGTTTATCTGCCACTAAACTCCGTTATTTCACCATGTTTGCTTATCAATCACTAGCTCTATTCCCCTGGGAGTTCAGAGCGTCTCAGAGGTGATTTGTTGTTTTCTTTAAGGTGTTTTACAGGATTTTAATCCATTTTACGATGACTTTCTCTCTGTGCTCTACAACCTACAGAGACTACAGCTGGAATCCCTTGTTAGTGTAAAGTGGAATAAACGTTTGTTATAATAATTAAACATTAATATTTCAATATAATTTATACACTAATAATCAATAAAACAACAAAAGATCATTATGGATAATTATTATTTATCATGATGAATAATACTCATAACAATAATAATTATTATTAACAATAGTCATAATAATTTTTAGTTCTTTTTAAATTAATAAAAAATATTTTTTAAATAAAATAATTAACATTACAATAATTTAAAATTAATTAATAATCGTAATCAATAATTATGATTTAATGTAACAAATATAATTCAACAACTTACAATAACTAAATACAAAATAAAATATACATATATATAAGGAAATAAATATAATTCATTAAAACTTATGTAAAAGTTGTGCTTTTGCTTTCCCAACAGCTCCCATTATGTGGATATACGCTGATCAGACTGGATATAAACTCCTCCTGAAGGACTCCAAGTGGCTCCAAACTTGTCTGGGTGGTTAAATCAACGTAATTTTTGCTAAAAATAAAGTCCAGGTTGAAAAAGAAAATGTTAGTTTTACTTTAACTTTTTTTTTTAAAACACCAAGCCAAACCTCAGTGAGTGGTGAGTCAGTCTGTTTAAGGGTTAAATCACGCAGTTTATATGATGCTTTATCAGCAGAAATATCAGCAGTTGTGGGAGTGGATGGTGAGTTTATGCTAATTATGAACATAAAATTAAAATTTTCCACCTGTTGAGAAACTGCAGTTGCTCTGGGTGGAAAGCTTTGGCCGGCGTTACGCGTCCGGTGGAGAGCGCGGCACAGGAAGATCCTTCAGAGCGAAGCCAGACTGCGCTTTAACCCCGCCCCCTTTCACCCCCCCATCGACTCCTGATGCTGCGCACCGCTTCGTGAGACGCTAATGTTTGCTGACATGAGAGGAGCTGATACGGATGGAGTATGTAACGACACACAGAGAGCTGGAGCCGGAAGAAGGTGGTGGCATGCAAGGTGACGCTGACATACGGGGGAACAACACTGCCAAACCTTCACTCCATTCCTTCCACAACGAGCCTTAAAATTTGAAGGGAATTTGAAGAGAGAATTTGCCAAAACATGAATTTATAACACAAATTGAAGTCGGCTGTTTCTTTCTTTTCTTTTTTTTTTTTTTTTTAAACACGAATGCGTGTATTTTTTATTAAAGCAGCAGACAAACAGCAGAGAATACAAGCTGAACGGGACGGCTGGGGTCGTCGCTCCCCGTTCAGGAACAACACGGTACAGATACATGTTGAGGACACATTCGCTCGTCGCTGTTAGCTGCTTCACATGTGGACAGCAGAGCGTGTAAAAACATCAACAGGAAGCTGCAGCACAGACCTGCCTCTGCGTCAGGACAGAGGCAGGAAGGAGAGCAGTTCGCCAGAAACAGGTGGGGGTGGGGTTACCACTGGAGTCCAAGCTGATTTTTTTTTTTTTTTTTTTTTTTATATGTACACAGAATCCCGCCAGATGTCACCAATTTGGGGGAAGAAAAGAAAAAAATGCAGGTATGATGGGGGGCCAATCAGATCGAGTCTCGAAACCAGCAGAGAAAAAATGAGGATGGTTGGTTTTTAGAGGCCTACTGGTTTACTTCCACTGCTGCCCAAAAGAATCCTGATAAAATTCCTGGTTGTCAGATTTGTAACCGGAATAGTTACCAGAATGATCCCCCCCACGGAGCGGTTGCTGAGCAATGGGTTGGGAGCCCCAGTTCTGATTATTGGTCTGGCGGCGCTTGGAATCTGGCTGGTTGTACCCGTCAGCTTTGCGTTTTCCTCCTATATTTCCACCGCGGCCGCCCCGCGCACCACGTACCCCTCCGCGCCCTCTGGGGGGCACGCCTCCTCTGGATCCACGGCCGCCGCGGCCCGACCCGGGCCCCGCGCCGCGCGGGGAGAAGCTGGCCCTGCCTCTGGGAGCTCCGACGGCGCCTCGTCCTCGGACCGGGGAGGCTCCGCCCCTGGTGGCTCTGCCGCCGCGCCCTCGACCCACCGCCTGGAAGTCCTCGTAGCCGTAGTAGGCGTCGTCATAGCCGCCGCGGTAGCTGTGGTAGTCGTAGCCGTAGTAGTCGTAGTAGTCGTCGTAGCTGTAGTAGTCCTGAGGGTAGCCGTAGCCGCCCCGGCTCGCGCCACGGACACGCCCCCTGGTGGGCGGAGCCATGTGAGGAGGGGGAGGGTAGTAGTAATAATCATCGTACCTGACGGTAGGAAAAGAGCTGAGGTCAGACCTCCATAATCAATAAAAGCAGCCATCAGCAACATTGTACAGCGCCACCTGCAGCCTCCTACAACTAATGTCTATAAATGTTAATAACGTTCTATAACCACTTGAATAACTATTAACTTTTAATAACTGCCACAAATGATCTATGGCTGTTAATAACCGTTAACATCTGTTAATAGCTGTCTACAACTATTAATGTCTAAAACGTTGTATAACTGTTAATATACGCTAATAACTATCTAAAACTGCTAGTTAACGTCTTAATAATCTGCTTTAGATATTGTCATCAGCCTTTTAAAAAAACATATCGGTCTATCTCTATTAATTAATGTATATAACTGCTATAATAAGTGTTTATAACTGTGTATTACTGTTAATATATACAAATAACTGTGTATAACTGTTAATAACAGTGTAAAACTGCTAATAACTATCTAAAACTGCTAGTTAACGTCTTAATAATCAGCTTTAGATATTGTCATCAGCCTTTTAAAAAAACATATCGGTCTATCTCTATTAATTAATGTATATAACTGCTATAATATGTGTTTATAACTGTGTATAACTTTTAATAACAGCGTACAACTGCTAATAACTATCTATAACTGTTATTAAACGCCTATAATGGTTTATAACTGCTAATATTTATTAATAACTGTCTATAAATGTTAATAACTTTCTATAACCGCTTGAATAACTTTTAACTTTTAATAACTGCCACAAATGATCTATGGCTGTTAATAACCGTTAACATCTGTTAATAGCTGTCTACAACTGTTAATAATGTCTAAAACGTTGTATCACTGTTAATATACGCTAATAACTATCTAAAACTGCTAGTTAACGTCTTAATAATCTGCTTTAGATATTGTCATCAGCCTTTTAAAAAAACATATCGGTCTATCTCTATTAATTAATGTATATAACTGCTATAATATGTGTTTATAACTGTGTATAACTGTTAATAACAGTGTACAACTGCTAATAACTATCTATAACTGTTATTAAATGCCTATAATGGTTTATAACTGCTAATATTTATTAATAACTGTCTATAAATGTTAATAACGTTCTATAACCACGTTAATAACTATTAACTGTTAATAACTGCCTAAAATAATCTATGGCTTTTAATAACTTTTATCTATAACTGTTATTAAATGCCTATAACTGTTTATAACTTAATATTTATTAACAACTGTCTATAACTGTTAATAACAATTTACAACTGCTAATAACTTATCTATAACGGCTATAATTGTGTAAAACTATTAATATATGTTAAAAACTTTCTAACTGCTAATAACCGTTTATAACTGTGTATAACTATTAATATATGTTAATAACTTTCTGTAACGTGTTTGACTGTTAATAAGTGTTAATAACTGTTTATAATGGTTAATAAATGTTAATAACTATCTGTAACGTGTATGACTGTTAATAAGTGTTAATAACTGTTTATTTGGTTAATAAATGTTAATACTATCTGTAACGTGTATGACTGTTAAGTGTTTGTTTTGGTTTTGTTTTTGTGTGTTGTTTAAGTGTTAATAACTGTTTATTGTTTGTTTTTTGTGTTGGTTGTGTGTTTTTTTAATGGTTAATAAATGTTAATAACTATCTGTAAGTGTATGACTGTTAATAAGTGTTAATAATGTTTATAATGGTTAATAAATGTTAATAACTATCTGTAACGTGTATGACTGTTAATAAGTGTTAATAACTGTTTATAATGGTTAATAAATGTTAATAACTATCTGTAACGTGTATGACTGTTAGTAAGTGTTATAACTGTTTATAATGGTTAATAAATGTTAATAACTATCTGTAACGTGTATGACTGTTAATAAGTGTTAATAACTGTTTATAATGGTTAATAAATGTTAATAACTATCTGTAACGTGTATGACTGTTAATAAGTGTTAATAACTGTTTATAATGGTTAATAAATGTTAATAACTATCTGTAACGTGTATGACTGTTATAAGTGTTAATAACTGTTTATAATGGTTAATAAATGTTAATAACTATCTGTAACGTGTATGACTGTTAATAAGTGTTAATAACTGTTTATAATGGTTAATAAATGTTAATAACTATCTGTAACGTGTATGACTGTTAATAAGTGTTAATAACTGTTTATAATGGTTAATAAATGTGAATAACTATCTGTAACGTGTTAATAACTGGCTATAACTGCTAATAACCGTCTATAATTGTGCATAACTGAAAATGTTAATAACTATCTGTAACGTGTTTGACTGTTAATAAGTGTTAATAACTGTTTATAATGGTTAATAAATGTTAATAACTATCTGTAACGTGTATGACTGTTAATAAGTGTTAATAACTGTTTATAATGGTTAATAAATGTTAATAACTATCTGTAACGTGTTTGACTGTTAATAAGTGTTAATAACTGTTTATAATGGTTAATAAATGTTAATAACTATCTGTAACGTGTATGACTGTTAGTAAGTGTTAATAACTGTTTATAATGGTTAATAAATGTGAATAACTATCTGTAACGTGTTAATAACTGGCTATAACTGCTAATAACCGTCTATAATTGTGCATAACTGAAAATGTTAATAACTATAACTCTTTATAACTGGTAATATATGTTAATAAAGGTCTACAACTACTAATAACTACAATCATCTGTTATTAAGTGTTAGTAATTGTCTCTGACTGTAACTGTGAAGAACTGTTATTAAGTGTTAATAATTGTCTAGAACTGTCTATTTAAACCTGTCTTTAACTGTAAATAACTGTTAATAAGTTCAGCGACTCTGAACCAGGCACCAATGAACAGAACCAGCACAGGAGGAAGAATCACACGACCCATGATGAGTCTTACATGTGGGTCTTTGCTGCTTGCCTCTGGGCTTTCCGCTCCTTCCGCTTCTGATCAGGTGGTTTGGCAAAAACGATTTCGATCGGCTCTCCCTCCAGCTCCTTCCTGTTCATTTCCTCCAACGCCTGCGGGAGGACCAGAGCCTTCATTCAGCCGTCCAATAAGAGACAGGCCTTCTGATCTGAAAGCACCTTTATCGTCATCATCGGTACCTTTACAGCCCCGTCCCTCTCCTCAAAGTGAACGAAGGCGTAGTCTTTGAGCTTCTTAACTCGCTCCAGTTTCCCAAACTGACTGAAGGACGTCTCCAGGATTTCCTCTGTTACACCGTTAGCGAGGTTCCTCACAAACAGGACCTTCACCTGCAGACACAAGCTCCGTCGCATCAGTCTGTCCCTCTTCTTATAGAGACGAGTGCAGTTCAGTCACCTAAACATCATCTAACAGTCCCGATATTTCGGTCGATCGAGTTAAAAATCTGAAGCTTCGTTCCAAAAAAGCTGCTTGTTCTAACGCAACATTTTCCCTCAGCTCAGCCAGCCGCTATGAAAGATGGTGATGTCATCAAGCTGTGACTACACATCTTGTACCGCAAGGATACAGATAGGGTGAATGTTTAAAGTTTGACGTTTCTCATTTAACAGAAGAGAAACCTGTTGAACTCGAAGCGTTCTTTGATTCAAATATACGTTTTTTTTTTATTTTTTATATTAAATGTATAAATTAGGGGCGGAAATTTAATACGTTAACTGCGATTAATTAAGTGCAGAAGAATTAGCGCGCAAAAATAAAAAATTACCGCATTTAATCACGGTTTGCATTATAATTAAAGCAGAACATTTGTTTGAACGTGAGTTTCTGGTACTTGGTTTACAAGGATGCACACGTGAGAGATAGGAAGGTGGGGTGATCATCCACTTTTCAAGCAATCTCCGGGTTGAATGAATGAGTGATGAATTTGAAAATTAAAAACTGTTTTTATCATCTTTTTGAGACGGCTGCTTTTTACTTTTATTACACTGAATAGAAAAGAATTCTCAGAATATTATTTCAGATCTTTGGTTGGTTTTTGTAAAAAATAAATTGGTTCTGATAAAAGTTCTAATTCAGGAGAGTAACTATTTCTATCATCATTTTAAAGTCATTTTTGTACTCATGAAAGCCTTTTCGAAGTTTCTTATTAAATTATTCTTTCTAACCACAGAGAATACACACTTTAAAATGATAAAATAAAAAGTTTAGGCCAGGCAAAGTGTCATTTAAAAATCCAAATATGGTCACTCTAAATAAATAATCTTTTTTGCTATTTTTTCTTTAAAGAAAAAATTCTGAAAAGACCCTTAAAATGACACTTTGATTCTTGGTTCTAGTTTTGACAAAACATTTTTTTTTTCCTTTTACTACTCTTCTGAATTGACTTTCATTTAACTGCATTTTCAAATATTAAGACCTTAAAATAACAGTATTCACGTCTGTGATATTTGATTGTCGTCCTCAAAAAGGCTGTAATATTTAAATAACTGTGCTTTCATGTGCAAAAACTGTTGTACTTGTAAAATGTGATTAATCGCGATTAATTAATTGCAAAGACTCTAATTAAATAAGAAGATTTTTTTTAATCGAGTCCAACGCATAGTATAAATAAATAACCAGGAAAGCAGACAATTTTGAACTTTATTTTAATAATATTTGGCCTTTATTTTAGTTAACAAATCCTCATCTTTGATTATGTTGTAACAATTTCTTTGTTGAGTTTTTTTAATAAATTTTTGCACAACAGATTTTCTTAAAATGGCATTCTAAACCTTTTTGAAGTCGCTCTGCTGCCATGTATCTGGAAAGTGATAATGTTCACAAGCATTTATAAAGAAAAAAAATAATCAAGCGCAATACATATCGTTACCGCACATGCTTTAGAATATAGAGCGAGCAGATTTGCCCTAATTGACACATCACCTGGAGCGAATCGTCGCCAAGAAAAAGACAACTTGTTTTTCCTCTCTAGAAGGACATTTTTTTTAATGAAAATTATATAAATGTTTATGCTGAAAAAACGAAATTTCTCCATTTCTGAATTATTCACAATTTAAAAAGGACTGGAAGGTCCTTGTAAAATTATTTGTTTGATTTAAAAAGAAAATGTTAATTTATATAAATCTAGCTTTGCTAAAGGATTTTTCTTCAGCAGAAATTGTACCCTAACCACTAAATGGTATAAAAATGTACTTTTTAGCGATGAGGAACATGTATGAAATGTCACGCTAGTTACCCCGGGGTCAGGTTTTTGTGGGGCTCAGTAATGTAGCCTTAATTCTGATAGTGAAGCTGGAACCTAAAGGAGAAGCAGCTGGTTCTGGTTCTTCAGACACGTTCAGAAAGATCAGGGCCTGTTTTAAACGTCTTTGGGCTAAAACTGGAGATTATTACACGTATGGGTTTGTTACAGACTGTCTGCCAAGAGTCGTCCCTCTGACTGGACCAGAACTGGGTCACCACAGAACGTCGGTCTCAGTTTTGGGTTGTTTTCGTCAGCTCACCTTGGCCATAACTTCCGGGTCGGGGTCCTCGATTGGGTCGGCCCACTCCACCGTCACCAGGTTGTTCCACACCTTGACCTTGCCGCTCATGAGCCGGCGGCGGGCCTGGGCGGCCGTTTTGTGGTCCTCGTACTCCAGGAAGCAGAACCCTCGGTTCTTCTTCTTGTCGTCCGGCTGGTGGTAGAGGATGACGTCGCTGAGGCCCTCTGGAGGAGAGCCAGGGGACACGTCGGGTCAGAGCGGCCCGGCAGAACCGGATGGATCGAGCGCAGACACGGCTTTTACCTGTGACCTTAGAAAACTCCTCCACGATCTGCTCCTTGGTTTTATTCTTGGGAATTGAACCGACAAACAGCCTGTTGTTGGCCACCGATATGCACACCCCGATGTGTTTGCCCGGCCGGATCTCATGGTTATTGCACTGGAATGAAGAGAGAGAGAGAGAGAGAAGGTTATGGAGTCAAACTGATGCTTAAAACAATGGAAAACATACAAACTTTGTCCCAAAAAAACCTCTTATTGTTTTAGTAGGGCGGTTAAACGATTAAACATTTTTATGTAATTCATCACAGAGTAGCTGTGAATTAATCACTATTGCTAAATATGACCCAAAAAAACTACAATTTTCTGTGTAACTAAAGGTCAAATCCAGATAATGTTGCTATTTTTTTAATTAAAATAGGAGAAATCATTAAAAATGTTGTTTTGAACTCACATTCACAATCTATATGTGGCCTCATACGAACGTAATAACAAATACAGGAAGAAATAAGCAAAATATATGAATAAACTTAACATTTGGATATCAGCAGTCTGATCTGCTCAGAGCAGTAATTGTATTAATATTAAGCTACCTGAGGGAAAACTTTTTTCTATCGAAGTTTTAAATCGACCCGTTTTTTTTAATCGCACCAAACGTCTACCGATATATACTGCTATCGAATTATCGCGCGAGTGGAGTCATGGTGTTTAAGTAAAACAGTGTGACTAGCTGCCTTATTTTTTAGTTAACGGGGTGATCTGATTCATTAGCTTTCCTATCGTTGCAACGGCGTTACAGTTACTGGGAATGAAGCGTAGCGGCGTCAGGCTTTCTGACAGCCACACTGCAGCTGCAGGCAGAGAGCAGGTTTTGCTGTAAATATGATGATGACTGCTGAGTGGGCGGATGCCCTGAGTACTCTCTCTGTCTCACTGCACGCCGTCAGAGACATTCGTTGCATTAAAGCGGAGACTCCCTCCATCCCTCACAGAAAACCAGCGCTGATGGATACATCGCTGCTGAACGCGGTGCTTTTGGATATGGAGATCCCAGAAAATTTACCGATACCGAAATTTATTACCCGTTACCGACGTAATTTTTTCCCCCATGCCGGTAAATTCGGTAGGTAAAAAAAGAAAGAAACAAAGAAAGATTTGTTTTAGTTTATCGGTGCTACTGCCCCTTTAAGAAATGAGAGGTTCCTTGAGTCACATGACTACGCACAGTCATGTGACATCCAGAGCAGGGAAGAACTGCTAATGAAGCTGATGTGTAGTTATATTTAGACTCGTCTACCCAGTTTTTCAGACTAACATTTAACTTTTAATCATTTGTTTTAGTATTGAGAAGAATATTTAGTAAATGTATTTTGTTACAGAATACTGAATACCTTATTTAAACTGTCTTTTGTAACGTATTCTGGTACTTTATTCTAAATACTTCCCCTTAAAAACAGAATTTAAGTTTATTAAATGTCACAAAATGCGCTGGTAGCTGCTCCTGCAGGAAAACAGAGGGCATATTAATGCTAAACACTTGGTAATGATTGGGAATAAATAAAATGATTTAATTATTTTTGGCACAACACTGCTACTTCTCAGTGACCAAAAACAAACCAAGCAGTAAAATCTCTTCACATTTTATTAGATTTTATATTTAGTCATTTGAAATGAAGTTAAACTGTTTATCAGCCCATTAGGATATTTGCGACTTTCTGTTATTAATAGGGAAACTATTGTAAACTGACATTAATTGCACTCCAAATGGAAAGCTTCTATCCAATGGTATTAAAAAGTAACTGTATTCTGAATACCATGTATAAAAATAGTAACTGTAATGGAATAGTTACTCATAATTAGTATGTCTAAATGCCGGTACATGTATTCAGTTACTCCCCAACACTGGTTATTACAGACACCAACAGTTGGTATAAAGTCAATAATAATGAATAGTTACTATTTATGATGTTTATTTGCTTCTTTACAATCAAAACAAGCTAGTATTTTCATATTTTCTTTCTTTTAGCCTCAGTTACTCGTGCCCTCTATGATTTTCTACAGATTGTTAACATTGACAGTATCCCCATAGACTGTCCTGTTATATGAGAGCGATTTTAGACCTTCTACAGGCTGTAGGGATGGCGCTGGATGTTGCAGCAACCCACCAGCTTGACCGCCACCTGGGCGGACTCTTTGGTGCAGAACGTGACGAAGGCGTAGCCGCGGTTCAGGCTGCTCAGAGGGTCCATCATCAACCTGAGGTCCCAGATGGGCCCCGCCTTCTCGAACAGGGGAACCAGCTCGTCTTCGAACAAGTCCCGGGGAATCTTTCCAACAAATATCTGCAAAGAAAAGAGCAGGAATGTTCAGGAGACGGCCTCAGTGTGGCGCTAGAACATCGTCCATGTTCTCCTACCTCTGTCCCCACTGTGGGCTGGGGTCCTGAGTACACGGACTCGGGCGGCGGCCCGCCGTACTTCCTCTGGCCCGTGGTAACGTCCAGAGTGTACTTGGTTCTGTCCAGCAGCTCTATGATTTTTGCCTCATCGGGTCCTTTGGTGACGGGAGAAACTTTGGTCCCCTGCTTCTCTCTCTGCCGGTACGTCTTCATCACCCCACAGAGGAAGGCACTTTTGTTCTGGGACGGACACAGACGACGGCAGAAGGTTACGGGGCCGTTCACCTGGAGGGGCGTGGCCTCCCCGCGTCAGGGAACTCACCTGGACGTGGGACAGGTCGCTCTCCTTGAACTGGACCAGCACCTGCAGGGCGCCGTCCTCGTTGAACTCCTTCAAGGCTTCGAGCGCCCGTTCATCGAGGTCGCTGTGAGCCACCAGGCCTGGAGGAGCAGGAAGAGCGCCATCGTCATCATCAACACATCGCGACTTTCTTATTCGTCCACTACCGCGTCACCCGCACCGCACTAGCACGGTTCCAGGCTTACGTTAAAATAGGACGTATTCTCGTTCTCTCTACCTGTCCTGTGGGGTTCCCCAGGGTTCCATCCTCTGTCCCCTTCTTTTCTACTTATAGTTTTAGCCCCCTGGCTCATTTAAAAAAAAAAAATGGTGTTCAGTATCATCTGTACGCAGATAATTGACAAATTAATTCTGCACTATACGCCACTACTTCCCCCATGTTTTGAACTAGGGTTGTGATGAAAATAATAAGAAGAAAGAAAAAAAAAACGATTCTGAATAGATTCTCATAAAAAATGTAAGAATTGAAGCAAATCGATTTACAAGTTGAAGAATTGGTTTGATTGTTTAACACAGTTTGTCCTTGTTTTTGTACAGCTAAAATAGGAATTATAAAACCAAAGAGCCGTTTTAAGGTTTAGTTCTGAAAGTGTTGATGCGGTATTTCCTGTTTTTGCCTGTACAGCCTAGTTTATGCTTCTCCGACCGCAAATTTGCACTCAGACGCAGAGGTATGGACTAGGGGCGTCACGATTCTCCAAATCCTCGAATTCGATTCACACGATTTTTATTTTTATATTACAGTACAGAGCCCTATGTCATTTTTAGACCTGTCTACGATCATTGGTTACATTCAATACATTTTATACCGCAGACAAAATTGATGCATTTTCTTATTATTCTTGTGTAATGTATCACATTAGACATTATTGGTCAAATTGAAATAATTTATTTGAAATAAAGTGTAACAGTCGTGTTTAAATAACAGATTATTAATAGAGAGTGGCTGCCATCTAGTGACTCTATACAGTTACTGCAGAACAACTGAGAAAAAAGCTCCAGACATCTGATTGGACAGAGTAAAATTCAGCTAACAGTGGTCCTCTTGTGAACTCTTTAGACGCCGGGGTACTGTCTTGTAACTTTAATAACATCCGCAAACCATTACATTTGGGAATTTAACGTTGAAACACCTGTGGCGTATAATCAGGTGGGCTTTACAGTCCAGGAAAATGCAGAGTTATGTGGTTTGAAGCTCATTTCCTAAATCTGAACAAAGTTCTTCTCATTAGCTGTGACAATAACCCCATCCTTTGTCCCCCGGAGACACAAATAAAAATGGATGCTCAAATCGACCCTATTGTGAAATGTTTTTTATTATTATTACTAAACTCAATTCCATTATTAGTAAGCAGCAGTTTGAGACCGTCCTCCCTTTGTCTTCACACGACTTCTACGACGAATTTTATACCTTTTTGTTGTTGCTTTAACCCATGTCACGATGCCTTTTGGGTATTTTGTTTCTCTCTTTTATCGTATTTTTAATATTATAATTATTTTCCTGTGTCTGTCAGCGTTCTGATAACAGTACAGCACTTTGTGCGATCCGTTTTTTGCTTTTCAGAGGGCTATATACCGTGTATATACCGTATTGTCCCGAATATAGGACTATTATAAGACACCCCCCCAGTGACTAATCTTTAGGAAAAGACTAATATTTAATATTTCTCTGTTAATGCAATCACAAAGCTTTTGCTATGCATATTTTAGTAAAGCAAGACACTAGCGATACTTAACAAAAACTGCGGGAAAAAAAAAATGTAACAAGAGGACAAACCCACATTTTTACATGCAAACTGTCAGAACGTTTCTCATTACACGTCAAATCAAAATATGAAAAGTCTGTATGAGGCTTCTATTCACTGACGTCCTCTACCTCGCTGTGCTCAGTCACTCTCGTGCTGCGGTCCTGTCTCCTCCCACAGAACCTCATCCTCACTTTCATCCAACGCATTAAATATGGCTGCCTTGACCGCCAACATTTTAAAGCTAACATCATAATGTTTCTTCGTTTGCCCCGCTTTTGATCCACTCTGCTCCGGACTGCGGCTCCCCTCCATTTTTGTTTTCCCGCTGATGACGCCAGCAACAATGAGGTCACTGGCTTTACAGGAAGCTGGCGCCCTCTGCTGTTGTGGTGGTTTAACGACGCCAGACAACTATCGGCATGTTTCAATGGTTAGACCCCGATTATAAGACGACCTTACAAAAAAAAAAAAAAACTCTTCCTATAAAAATTCCTAAATTTTTTAACAGTTTGTCCTTATTTTCAGCTAAAATATGAATGAAGAATCTATTGATTCTAAATCTTGATAATCGGAATCGAATTGATTCTTGAAATTTGAATCGATACTCGGCCCAAATATTACATTTATTTTCCTGCTGGACATTACAGAGCCAAAACCCTGATCCAGAAGCTCACCTGCTAAATACAGCTGGTCTAGTTTCTCTGCTACTTTCTGGGACAGACCAGCGTCCAACAGAGCCTGGAAATGTTCTGACCGGGTCCCCTCCGCCGCCGATGTGTCCATGGGCTCCTCGGTGCCGTCCCCGTTAACGTGATCTGTGGCCATGTCTTCAGACATCTGAGAAGGAGACCGCAGAAGGTCAGTCAGCAGGTGGGCAACAAAGAAATCAACCAGGCATTAGTCATTTCTGTGACAAACCAGGTTATATGGAGGACTGAGCCTGACTGAATACATCTGGAAGTAGTTCAATAAATAAAACTGGACATATAAATAATTTAAATGTAAATATTTAATTACGTAGAACTGGAAATATGTAAATATATTGAATACATAAATAGTAAATATATAAATATATTAATGTATACGATTTATGAATTTTAAATATATAACTTTATATATATATAATATATGAATGAACTGTAAATATAATAAAAAAATAAAAATACATCTATATGTATATATATATATATATATGTTAGAGGTGCAATGATTGATCGTTTTCTTTCATTTTAAGGAATTAGAAATCGGCCCAGGCTTCCATCTGAATTCGATCTTACTTGGAAACATAGTAGTAATCTGAAAGCAAAACTTTCGTATGAAATCTTTTTTTTTTTTTGGGAGCAAACGGATCAATTCAGGTATAAAACTTTGGTTTTCAAAATTAGAAAAAATGAAAGACTAAAGGAGAAAATGTAATTCTGTAGTTCAAACAGCAGTGCTAAAAAAACAAATAATTTATATCTGAGAACACTACCTCATGCCCAGTTAAAACTGGGGTTGTATTATTTCAGGGGTATTCATATCTGGTGTTCCAATGGGGAGCTTAAGTATGGGGCGCCAAGTGTAAAATTTCCTTTATTTAGTAGAAAGGCACTTTTTTTAACATTTAGCTTCATTTTTCCACATTTAGCACACTTTCATACATTTAGGAAGAAAATGTTTCTAACATTCAACATTTACCAGCATATTTACATTTTAAAAATCTAAATTCTAATTATTATTTCGAAATGTAATAAGGGTGCAAGTGCGGGTATTGGGACGGGGCCAACGTCTCCTCCCCTTCCTGTAGGGAGCCTAAGCTCCTCCCCTTCCTGTAGGGAGCCTAAGCTCCTCCCCTTCCTGTCGGCCCATGGGTCCACAAACCGTAAAAATAATGAATGGAGGTCAACGAAGCGATAAAAGTTATTTTCTGGTCCTCTTTGTCTTACGTTCTGAATCACACATATGTTTTACTTTGATCTAAATGATAACTAATGATGTACATTTCTACTGTTTGTCCAGTTATTGTGGATTTATTTGATTGTAAAAATTGGAATTTAAAATGCCTACAAATCAGAAGTCGCATATATGACGTAATATTGCTAACGTGAGCTAGCACTAGCTATAGCACGTAAAACCTTCACCTAGAGCTTGTAGAGCTTCTCCTCCATGCTGGCTCTAACTCCACCGACTGCTTTATCCCCGACATAGCTGCTACTTTCCACATGGTCACATTTATAGAGGTTTTCTCCGTGTTTAATGATCCTTTCTTCATCCTGGAGGCTACGACCCTCGCTCTCCTTCTTCTTCTGCAGTTGTAGTCCGCTAAACGTTTTTACACAAAACCTAAAGTAACTTTTGCCTCCGGACGAAAATCTGCGTTTTCTCTGCATCAAAATTAGTTTTAAAAATTCACGGACGTCATTTGGCTAACAGGAGCTAGCACTAGCTATAGCACGTAAAACCTTCACCTAGAGCTTGTAGAGCTTCTCCTCCATGCTGGCTCTCTCTCCACCGACTGCTTTATCCCCGACATAGATGCTACTTTCCACATGGTCACATTTATAGAGGTTTTCTCCGTGTTTAATGCTACTTTCTTCTTCCTGGAGGCTACGACCCTCGCTCTACTTCTTCTTCTGCAGTTGTAGTCCGCTAAACGTTTTTACACAAAACCTAAAGTAACTTTTACGTCTCTGCATCAAAATTGTTTTTTTTTATATCCACGGCGCATTTCATACTGGATCAGAAAATAACTTTAATCGCCCCATTGACTCTCATTCATTTTGGCATGGGGCGGAGGTAGAAGGGCGGGGCTTATGCTCCCCATAAAAGAAAATTGAAACATTGAAGTCATCTAGTTTTAGCTTAAAAAAACCCCCAACAAAAAACGTCGGCTGAAATCAAAATCAGCAGGTCAGGCTTCTCTACAGATCATTTATCAGGGATTGGCCAGAAAAATGCATTCAGTGCACCCCCGATATATATTTTTATATTTGTCTGTCTGTCTGTCTATCTATCTATCTATTACATTGTAAAAAAATATAAATTAATAAAATATGAATAAATAGATAAATTTGGAAATCAATTACAATATATTTTTATTCCCAAATGTTTTTGATTTTCAAATGTACACTACCGTTCAAAAGTTTGGGGTCACATTGAAATGTCCTTATTTTTGAAGGAAAAGCACTGTACTTTTCAATGAAGATAACTTTAAACTAGTCTTAACTTTAAAGAAACACACGCTATACATTGCTAATGTGGTAAATGACTATTCTAGCTGCAAATGTCTGGTTTTTGGTGCAATATCTACATAGGTGTATAGAGGCCCATTTCCAGCAACTATCACTCCAGTGTTCTAATGGTACAATGTGTTTGCTCATTGGCTCAGAAGGCTAATTGATGATTAGAAAACCCTTGTGCAATCATGTTCACACATCTGAAAACAGTTTAGCTCGGTACAGAAGCTACAAAACTGACCTTCCTTTGAGCAGATTGAGTTTCTGGAGCATCACATTTGTGGGGTCAATTAAACGCTCAAAATGGCCAGAAAAAGAGAACTTTCATCTGAAACTCGACAGTCTATTCTTGTTCTTAGAAATGAAGGCTATTCCATGCGAGAAATTGCTAAGAAATTGAAGATTTCCTACAACGGTGTGTACTACTCCCTTCAGAGGACAGCACAAACAGGCTCTAACCAGAGTAGAAAAAGAAGTGGGAGGCCGCGTTGCACAACTGAGCAAGAAGATAAGTACATTAGAGTCTCTAGTTTGAGAAACAGACGCCTCACAGGTCCCCAACTGGCATCTTCATTAAATAGTACCCGCAAAACACCAGTGTCAACATCTACAGTGAAGAGGCGGCTGCGGGATTCTGGGCTTCAGGGCAGAGTGGCAAAGAAAAAGCCATATCTGAGACTGGCCAATAAAAGAAAAAGATTAAGATGGGCAAAAGAACACAGACATTGGACAGAGGAAGACTGGAAAAAAGTGCTGTGGACGGATGAATCCAAGTTTGAGGTGTTTGGATCACAAAGAAGAACGTTTGTGAGACGCAGAACAACTGAAAAGATGCTGGAAGAATGCCTGACGCCATCTGTTAAGCATGGTGGAGGTAATGTGATGGTCTGGGGTTGCTTTGGTGCTGGTAAGGTGGGAGATTTGTACAGGGTAAAAGGGATTCTGAATAAGGAAGGCTATCACTCCATTTTGCAACGCCATGCCATACCCAGTGGACAGCGCTTGATTGGAGCCAATTTCATCCTACAACAGGACAATGACCCAAAACACACCTCGAAATTGTGCAAGAACTATTTAGAGAAGAAGCAGGCAGCTGGTATTCTATCGGTAATGGAGTGGCCAGCGCAGTCACCAGATTTGAACCCCGTTGAGCTGTTGTGGGAGCAGCTTGACCGTATGGTACGCAAGAAGTGCCCATCCAACCAATCCAAATTGTGGGAGCTGCTTCTAGAAGCGTGGGGTGCAATTTCTCCAGATTACCTCAACAAATTAACAGCTAGAATGCCAAAGGTCTGCAATGCTGTAATTGCTGCAAATGGAGGATTCTTTGATGAAAGCAAAGTTTGATGTAAAAACAATCTTATTTCAAATAAAAATCATTATTTCTAACCTTGTCAATGTCTTGACTCTATTTTTTATTCATTTCACAACGTATGGTGGTGAATAAGTGTGACTTTTCATGGAAAACACAAAATTGTTTGGGTGACCTCAAACTTTGGAACGGTAGTGTATTTCCTCACATATTTATTTACTTTGTACAAATTGTAAATATTTCTAAATATGTTTAATTATTTCAATATTTTTAAAGTATCCTATTTTGCTGCACATTTGAATCTGGGTAAAACACATTATTTTTATTTTTAATGACAGCAAAATACAGAAACTCTGTCCATAAATGTACATATTATTCGTAACTCTTAAATTCTGATTTGTATACTACATTTCTACTTCTGAATCTAAATGTTTGTATTTACTGCCACTTTGCTGCTGTTACAACCAAATTTGCTCTTATGGGAAAATAAAGGATTGTTGTTCTATTTTATATACAGTTTTTTATACATATACATATTTTAGTTATTGGTAATTTTACCCCAAAACTCTGTAACTCTGAAGGAAAAACATTTAAAAACTGCTTATGGTCAAACAAGTCGTACAAATTAGTGGAAAAGCAATAATTATTTGATTTTATATAAAAGCAAAGATGTTTATTTTTTTATATACTTCGCCATATGTCATGTATTTTATGT
Source organism: Apricaphanius iberus (assembly GCA_028564705.1). Classification (NCBI taxonomy): domain Eukaryota; kingdom Metazoa; phylum Chordata; class Actinopteri; order Cyprinodontiformes; family Aphaniidae; genus Apricaphanius; species Apricaphanius iberus. The sequence continues at coordinate 84,661 of JAPXFQ010002196.1, forward strand.
CAACTGTGTCTTGTTTTAATCTTGCATCATGTAAGTTAATATGTAATTTTATTTGTTATAAATGTTAAACCTACTACTGGGTATGATTAGCTAAAGAAGAGAAGATTTTTTTAAATCAATGCAATACTCTGATATTTAAATAATCCCAAGTAGAGATAAGCAAACATAACTGATTTGTGATTAATAAGAAAATATAAGCAATATGTAGCCTAATTTCGTGGGTTTAACTTGTAATGTTTTATTTAACAAAAACAAGTGAATATCTTCATGTTTATAAATTTGTTTTACTGGTGAAAATCTACCAAGTAAGACAGAAAATTAGGATTATTACAAATCAATAAGATGATGTTTATTCTAACAACTAACAAAACATGAACTTTAATGGATGATGAAGGGTTTGTTTCAATATTTAAAAACAATTTGGAAATAAAAACTTTTTAAGTGCTGCTTTTAAATTGAGGGACATAAATTATCACAGTAAGTCTCTCTTTCTTAAACGCTGCAGTCATCTTAAGTTTACCCTACAAACCTCATTTATAGTTTATTTTATTTTTTCAGATCTAATTATTTGACAACCATCTCTTCTTTATTTTAATATGAAAATGGCAGATTGACTTTTTAATCTACAAGTTTCATACTGTAACTCTCTTTAATCACTTGTTAATGTGCAGAATGCAAGTCAGTGTAAAACCGACACTTTCTCTCCTCGTTATGAACTCATATTATTTAGCAACTTTAAAAAAATCACGTCTGCATATCACCAATATCACATCACCTGTAGCAATTACGGTAGATCCGAGCTGGCCAATCAGAGATCAGGTTTACAGGTGCGCTGCGTAAAATCCTCAGATAAAATAGGCTGTTGTGTTTGGAGCCACCGTCCAGAATCTAATGTTAGAAAATAAGCTGCTAGTTGATTAGATCGGTTCTTTGCACAGGATTAGGAAACCCAAACATCTTTAAGAGAGAGCGCAACAAAGAGAAGAGCCACGTTTACCCAGTAGTTATAAGCCTTTATAACAGGTTAACAGATAGCTGGAGCAGCTTACAGGTTTCCTCTCACACAACAACACGCTGTTAGCCAGAGTTAGCATGAAGCTAAGGCTTCTACCGCCTGCAGGCCTCGGGGTTAGCTCTGCACACCAACCCGAGAAAACATATTCATTCCTTTTTTATTATTGCCTCCTCATAATGACCTTTGATGTGGCTGAAGTTACTCTATGTTCTCTATGAGTGTCACGTTACTTTGCATCACTAGAAGGGGGTCGTTTCAAAGCTTCTACATGCCGGCTAGCCAAGCAGCAGAGGCTGGACCGAACAGCATCGAACACCGGTTGTAGCTAAAATTAACCTAACCCCCTGTCCCCCCAAAAAACAAGCTTTTGCTGCTACATACCATGCGGATGTAACGGTGAGTGCACGATGCCGACCCGTTGTGGTGATGGCGGTCCGGATTAGGGGGGGGATACCGACGCCGGTGGTGGTGTGTTGGTTTCCTTTTTACACTCGGGGTTAGAAAATGGCGGCGAGGTAAAGTCCCGAGGTCCGCTTCTTCTTCCCTTTTAGACAAACAGGGTTTCTGAGGGGGGGTTTCAGGGGCTGCTCCCTTTTCATTCATTTGGGTTATGGCGGGAAAAAGAACGATAGCTCTAGCTACAGCACTGTAAATCCCTACTGTTGATGAATAACACTGTAATAAAACATGATAACGATGGGTTCATGATTATATTAGGGTTACAACACAGCAATGACTCACTTTACCGTCTATCCAAATAGCATTAACATGATAACACAATTAATATGGGACACTAATATTTGTTATGGCAACATTAATTCAATGGAAAGGGCCAGAGTATACTTCCAATAAACAACAGAAGTTCTTGAGACTCTTTACAAAGCAGAGATCCTGTTTATTCACAAAAAAAACATTGTTTCATGGGTGGAGACTGGCAGGTGGACTTCTGCAGGAGGATAGAGGGAGCTGGACGCTCCAGATAACTGCATAATGCTGCGTTCAGACCGCAGGCTTTGTCAGCGTCAGACAACGCTCATAAAGCGACTAGTTTGACGCATAAACACAGAAGATACATTTTTAAGCTGAAGCTTGCAAAGTTCGTAGCCTTTCTCTGCTGGATGTTTTAAACACTAGCGGATCGTCGTTGGCTAGGCTGCATCGACGTTGGGCAACGTTACTACCGTGAGACGCTCTGATTGGTTACCATGCTGCGTCAACAGTTTTTGGACCGTCAAAAGTTCAACTAGCTGAACTTCTGCATTGCTAGCGGTATGAGCTTTGAAGCTTGAAATGCAGGAAAAGATTGAACGGACCCAAAGCTCACAAAGCGCCACAGAGACTACGATGCTCCTTCGATGGCCTCAACCGTAGATTTAACATGTAATCTTGACGTTGCTGACGCCGACATATCCTGCAGTCCGAACGCAGCATAAGTGTTTTTTTTGTGGTAATACCTTAAGCCTTATTTCCACTGAGTGGAACAGGGGCTCGGTGCGGTCCAGTCCAACTTATTGTCTGTTTCCATTGTAAAAGCGGCCTATATAGCAGGCCTGTAGGAACTGGTCCATTAATGTTCCTCCTCCTTGGTCTGGTACCAGGGCCAGCCCAAAGTCTTTTGGGGCCTTAAAGCAGATTTTGACTCATTGGGGCCCCCTTACTGTTAAGACCACTACCCATAATAACAGCAGTCTTTGGTTTCATCTGGGAAAATAGGCGGAGTTTATTGGGTTGATCCTAAAAATTAATCAGAGGTAACTGTTAATATTAGCTGAGACGATCTGAAGCTCTAATAAAAAAAAAGGTTAAACTAAAGCATCAGATTGTAACAATGGTAATACAACAATCAAACAATGAATATTAAAAAGCAATTTAAAATACAGGTCATGGTTATCTCAAGGAAATTTCAATCGAACGCAACTGGACTTGGTAATTTGTCTTGGAAGACGTTTCACCTCTTATCCAAGAGGCTTCATCAGTTCATGTTCGCCGCTGACCAGGCTGGGACTGGTCCAACTAACTGGTGTTTAAAATACTATTTTAATCTAATTCAAATTGTTAAATTTAATGAAAATGTTTTGTAAATTAAAAAGTACAGTACATATGTTTTTATTCCTTTAGATATATTTGATTTAAATATTTTTTGCAACATTTTTACAACAAAAGTAAAAGTGGAATTTCAATAAAAAATAATGAAATAATTAATTACAAAGAAACTCTCCTAGTTACTACATTTTTTTAAACAATGTGATTTTTTTAATAATTTAAACTGAAACCAAACAAAATCAAATGGAATAATATTCAAATTTTCATAAATTTTGACATCTGTAGTCTGTTAAATTTCATAATTTATGGGGGGGGGGGGCAAAGCAAACACTTGGTTGGCTTATGTATTGGGCCGGCTCTGGTATCTGGTATGATTAGGGGGGAGCTACTGGCATCACACTACACAATCCCTTGATTGGGAGAATGAAAAAGCCTGCCACAAGCTCCAGACATATAGAGGACTCCTATGGAGGACTAACAGTATCAGTAGCAACCTAAATGTATTAGGTTGGCCCAACATGTTTACATTTAGTTCACTCAACAAAATTAATTCTTACTATATCAACCCAAATCAGTACATAGTTAGCTCAGGATAACATAAGCCTCTGTAGCTATCAGCTTAATCAAACAGAAAGTGTTTAGCCTGGTTCAAAGTAGACAGGGTGTCTGCGTCATGAAAGGTTGTCTCCATTGTTGGCTCTAATATGTTATCAGCTAACTTGTTACCTTGAATAAATTGTGAAGTAGAAATTCTGACTCATTTCCATTTTTAGGTAATAAAGTCTTATAATACAAATGTTTGATGTATTTTCATCACAAATAAAGCTTTTAACTGAAAGCTTATATGGTTTGCATTCGTTAGTTTGATAATGAACTTTATTAAATGATCTACCTGCTACTTTGAATGTGCTTTATGACAACAACAGAACAACTGAGGCTTTCATGTCTTGGGGAGTAGATAACAATTCGGAAAAATCGTCCTTTTCTGAAAGCGGCGGCCGTGGTTTAAGTTTTGAGAAGGGGTCCACGTTGGGGCCGGAAAATGTAATATTGTGAATTTCTGCTTTTGTAATTCAAATATTTAACTTTATTCATTGTTTTTCCAGACTCCTGTTTCCAGAAAAAAAGAATTTTAAAATAAATGATCTTGTAAGGTCTGAAACCGGTCCAGCTTCATCAAACCTTAAAAGTGTTAATGCTGATTCATTTCCTTTTAATCCAAGATTTGCTGCAGTTTTATAATTATAACACAGTGATGTCCAAATTTTTTGCTACATGGACCAAAATCATCAAATCATAAGTTTTTTTTTCTTTTGCCAAATTTATTTTTTTTACCTGCTTAACAATAAATAAAGGTAAAACTAATAATAAATAAAGTTGGAATTCCAGTATGGATTTTTAACGGATATTAGATTCAAAGCACGGGGCTTTTAAGGTTTTCCTTTTTAATAGAAATCATTAAGTTTTCAAATATTTTAGAGGGTCTACTTTTAATGTAAAAATGTTTTTTTCTCAGCAATTCAATTCAATTCAATTCAATTCAATTCAGTTTATTTATATAGCGCCATTTCACAACAGATGTCATCTCAAGGCACTTTACAAAAAGAGTTATTACAATACAATGTTTAGTGTAGAAATTACAGAACCACAGAAGATTGCGTCGTGGAATTCTCAGCAATCCCTCATACTGAGCAAGCATGCAGCGACAGTGGGAAGGAAAAACTCCCTTTTAACAGGAAGAAACCTCCGGCAGAACCAGGCTCAGCACAAGCGGTTATCTGCCGCGACCGTCTGTGGCTTGGAGAATACACAACAGAGACACAGAAAGAGCAACAGAACCGATGCACAAGTTTGTTGCAGGACGTGGAGAATTTTCCGTCACTGCAATGCCATCTTAGTCAGGGTCGTCAAGCAGGGCTAATCCGGAGCACCTACTATAATAGAAAACAGGTTAGTGCTTGAATTGACAGCACATCATGCAGTTGGGGAGAAGTAGGAGAGAAAGTAGGAACAGACCCTAATAATGTCCTCCAACAGCCTAGCCTAAAGCAGCATAGCTACTAACATTAACCTGTCTCCTAGCTACTAGGAGACCTGGCTACCAACACTCTGTCTGAGTCCTCCTGACCCGTGGACGGTGTAGGGCCGGTAACGGCCCCCGTCATGCCGGGGTCTTCTCGGAGTCGGGTTGTTTGAGAATGCAGCCCAAAGTGGGTGGTAAACTCCATCTAAGGCTAAATACCGGCACGAGACCGATAGTCGACAACTATCTTAAGGAAAAATAGACAGAACTGAGAGGACAGAGTTGAAGAGGGCGAGAAACGTTTAAGAGATAAACGGGTGGGGTCCGCACAGTCTGCCCAGGGGATTCAACCCGGCAGGTAATGGGCGGCCGCACTGTGCGGGAGGATCCCCTTGAGGGACCTCTCTCCGGCGCTGGCTGGCCCCTGTGGGGCACATTTCTTCCGCGGCGGTAAGCCGCGACCGGCTCCGGATCTTTACCTGGCTTACATTAATCTATCTCTACCTAGCTACTCTACCTCTTCCTATCTCTTCCTAACTTTTGACACTCTGCCTGACTACTAACATTAACCTGTCTCTTCCTATCTACCTGTCTGACCTGACTCTAACTACCTATAAACATATCTCTAACTGTAAGCTTTGTCAAAGAGGAAAGTTTTTAGCCTAGTTTTAAAGATAGACAAATTGTCTGCTTCACGAACCAACCCTGGGAGCCGGTTCCATAGGAGGGGAGCCTGATAGCTGAAAGATCTGCCACCCATTCTACTTTTAGAAATCCTAGGAACTACCAGTAAACCTGCAGTCTGAGAGCGAAGGTCTCTGTTAGGAACATATGGAACAATCAGGTCTCTTATGTATGATGGAGCTAGATTATTAAGGGCTTTATATGTCAGAAGGAGGATCTTGAATTCTATTCTAGATTTTACTGGGAGCCAGTGAAGAGAAGCTAAAACAGGGGAAATGTGATCTCTTCTTTTAATATTCATCAGAATCCTAGCAGCAGCATTTTGAACTAACTGTAGACTTTTAATTGTATTCTGTGGACTACCTGATAATAGACAGTTACAGTAATCCAGCCTTGAAGTAACAAAGGCATGGACTAGTTTTTCAGCATCAGTCCTGGACAGGATGGTTCTAATTTTTGCAATATTCCTAAGGTGAAAAAAGGAAATCCTACAGACTTCTTTAATGTGAGTTCTAAATGACATATCTTGGTCAAAAATGACACCGAGGTTTTTTGCTTTATTACTGGAGGCTAATTTAATGCCGTCCAGGTGAAGGGGCTGACTAAGTAGTTTCTTTTTCAGAGCTTCTGGTCCAAAGACGACAACTTCTGTTTTATCAGAATTTAGAAGCAAGAAGTTTAGAGTCATCCAAGTTTTTATGTCTTCCAGACATGCCTGTAGTCTACCTAACTGATTGGATTCATCAGGATTTATGGATAGATATAGCTGTGTATCATCTGCGTAACTATGGAATTTTATCCCATGCTGCCTAATTATTTTACCAATAGGAAGCATATATATAGTAAAGAGAATCGGCCCAAGCACTGAACCCTGTGGTACTCCGCAAGTAACTATTGAGGTTGAGGAAGATCTATTGTTTACCTGAACAAACTGAAATCTGTTAGACAAATAAGATTTAAACCAACCTAGTGCTGTTCCTATTATACCGACACTTTGAAGCCTTTCTATGAGAATATTGTGGTCAACAGTGTCAAAGGCAGCACTGAGATCTAACAGGACCAGAATGGTCACCAGTCCATTGTCTGAGGCTATGAGAATATCATTAGTAACCTTCACCAGAGCTGTTTCAGTGCTGTGATGAGCTCTAAAGCCTGACTGAAACTTCTCAAACAGCTCATTATTGTTTAAATGCTCACATATCTGGTGTGCAACTATTTTCTCAAGAATTTTAGATAAGAAGGGAAGATTAGATATCGGTCTATAGTTAATTAAGTCGTTTTGATCAAGAGAGGGTTTCTTAAGTAGAGGTTTAATTACAGCAATCTTAAACTCCTGTGGTACATATCCATTGACTAAGGATAGATTCATTATATTTAAAATTGGAGCAGCGATCAGAGGGAAAACTTCTTTTAAGAGTTTAGTTGGGATTGGGTCTAAAACGCAAGTTGAAGGTTTAGATGAAGCTAATAATTTTAGTACATCACAAAGTTCGGCTGCATTAAAGCAGTTTAAGCATATATTAGGTTCCACCATTTTTGAGGCTGCCTCATTAACTAAGGAGGAAGCAAGCATATTGGGAAGGTTCCCAATTATCTTATTCTTTATGGAGTCTATTTTATTTATAAAGAATTGCATGAAGTCGTCACTGCTTAGAGCTTGGGGAATGGTTGGCTCGATAGAGCTATGATCCTGTGTGAGTTTGGCAACTGTATTAAAAAGAAACCTAGGATTATTTTTATTCTCCTCGATTAAAGATGAATAATATGCTGTTCTAGCTGTGTGAAGGCTCTTTTTATATAGCAATAAACTATTTTTCCATATTAAAAAGGAATCATGTAAATGCGTGGAGCGCCATTTTCTCTCTAGTTTTCTAACATTCTGCTTTAGGGTACGTAGCTCTAAATTAAACCAGGGAGTTAATCTTCTATGGCTAGCCACCTTCCTTTTCAAGGGGGCAACTTTGTCTATTGCCCGACGCAGGGAGGAATTAACGCTATGAACTAAAATGTCAAGTTGTGAGGGGTCACGAGTTAAATCACTGTTTTCTGTTCTGCATTTATAAACTGAGGAAATTAAAGTTGGAAGAGCTTCTTTAAAATTTGCTACAGCGTTGTCTGATAACGTTCTGGTATAATGAAGTTTTCTTTCAGGTTTGATATGATCCATTAGAGTAAGTTTAAAAGTGATAAGGAAATGATCAGACAGGATAGGGTTATGTGGAAAGACTGTTATTTCTTCACAGTCAATGCCATAAGTCAGCACAAGATCTAAAGTGTGGTGACAAGAATGTGTTGGTCCCTGCACATTTTGAGTAAAGCCTATTGAGTCTAGGATAGTGTTAAAAGCTGTATTTAGACTATCACTTTCATTATCAACATGAATATTGAAGTCTCCGACTATAATGACTTTATCAGTGTTTAAAACTAAGTCAGATAGAAAATCTGAAATCTGATCTAAAAATTGAGAATAAGGTCCTGGTGGACGATATAAGACCACAAACAAAAGTGGCTTTACTGCTTTGTTATGTGTATGAGGAAAGCTAAAAACTAGATGCTCAAAGGAACTGTAACTATTATTTTTTTGGAGATTAATTAGTAAATCGGAATGAAAGATAGTTGCTACTCCACCTCCTCGACCAGTACTTCGAGGGACACTAAAGTTTAAGTAGCTAGGGGGAGTTGACTCATTTATTGTGACATGGTCCTCTTCCTGCAACCATGTCTCTGCAAGACAAAACAAATCAATATTATCATATCAGCAGAAAGAAAAGGTTTTTTTGGTCACTCTTTCTTTGCAAATATGTGTTATTTTTAGTGGAGCCTGGTTGTCTCTACATCTCTGGCATTAGTTGTTTACACAATAAAAATAAAAAGAAAGAAAAAAAAAGATTGCTAAAATATGAATACCAGAATTACTGGAACACAGTCACACAATGTGAGTTTATATCGTTTCTTTTGATGATTAGATTGAAATGAACTTAGTTATAGTTTGAAATTACATGTGAATACCTGGAATGTAAGTGTTTAAAGATAAGCAGCCTCTGCTTGAGCGATAGGGAGTTGCAGTTTTTCCTAACTCTGCAGTCAATAAAGTTTTTCTGAAATTGAATGTATGACGAGGCCAGAGGAGAAAAGGGTCAACTCTGACCTTCAGAGTGTTTTTACCAGAGAGGCGAGGAAGCTGAAGATGGGAGATGAAGGACTAACCCATTCCTCTTCGGGGCAGTAGATGGAGCCATCAGTCCAGAGACGTTTGATTAAAACCTCAGCACCAACAATGGAGAATGCTGAATATTAAATGAGGCATTCCCCACAATGTTAGCCAATCAGATAGTTGGGGATTTGCCATATATTATTGTGCAAAGCTTGAGTTAAGTCTAAGGTTCTTACAGTGACCATGTAATATGTTGGTATTCTGCTTTTTTTAAGTTAAAATTTGTAAACCTTTATTAATAATCATGTCATACTTCAAGATAAAAAACAAAGATCTGCCTCATATTCTACTTTTAGAAATCCTAGGAACTACCAGTAGACCTGCATTCTGAGAATAAAGTTCTCTGTTAGGAACATATGGAACAATCAGATCTCTGATGTACGATGGAGCTGATTATTAAGGGCTTTATACGTAAGGAGGAGGATCTTAAACTCTATTCTGGATTTAACAGTGAGCCAATGGAAAGAAACCAAAACAGGAGAAATGTGATCTCTCTTTATAAGTAAGTAAGTAGTCCAGCCTTGAAGTAACAAATGCATGGACTAGTTTCTCTGCATCACTCCTGGACAGGATGTTTCTAATTTTAGCAATATTCCGGATGTGATAGAAACCTGTTTAATATGCGATTTAAATGTCATGTGTTTATCAAAGATAAAACAGAGGCTCATTACTTCATTATGTGTACGTTTGAGCATACCTGAATGGGTTGTAGTGAGGTGAAAGGCAAGCTAAAGCCGCAACTGAATGGCTCAAACATGAATCCATCATAATTTGTTAAATGTTTAAATCAGGATAAATATGTATCTTGTATTAAATTCAAGGAAAGATTGCTGCATCCTAGAGGCACGAAGGACCGTTTTTTCAGTTCCATCCGCCCAGCATCTGTTCGACTTTACAACCAAAACTGCACCCAGCAAACTTCAATGTTTACATCAGTGCTATAATTTGCACATTATCTGTCTTTTCTCAGTTTATATATGCTAAGTTTTGGAAAGGATTAAGCGGTTCAGAAAATGGATGGATTGATGTTTACTTTTTAATGCACATTCTGTACATATTTCTTAATATTTTGACTTACTTAAACATCTTTTAAGTGTTCTACTCTGTTGCACATTACAACCTGAGCATGCCACTTTGTCTGTATTTTAAAAACTATGTCCGTAATCTGGCTTGGTTTTTCTGGACTCTTAAAATCAGTTCAGTTCTTTCTTTTCTGCTCTCACAACCAAATTTCCCTTTCTGGGACAATAAAGTATTATTCTATTCTATTCCAATGGTTCTCAACCTTTTTGGGCTCCTCCTTGACCTCTTGTATATTTTTGATAAACTCTGAGGACCCCCTGATTAGCAGAAACTGCCTTTTAAATTACATTGTGGCATTCATTCAAATATGAGCTCTCAGTTTTCTTTACCAGAACAAAAAAATTCTGCCATTAAACTTTTAAACAAGAGCAGAAGGGATTTTGCTGTAAAGTAAAAATGTATCTGTGTTTTACTTGTTTAATTATTTAAACTGAATTGCCACTTGGGGACTAATCAATCAATCGATCGATCGATCTATCTATCTATCTATCTATCTATCTATCTATCTATCTATCTATCTATCTATCTATCTATCTATCTATCTATCTATCTATCTATCTATCTATCTATCTATCTATCTAGAAAAATGTAACAGAACATTATGAACATTTTTTGGAACATTTAAAAAAAGCTGTCTTCTGTATCGAACATTTTGACTATATTCTAATTATCTGAGATAATAAAATTTGGGAGTTTCAATAATTGTCAGTTATAATGATGGGAATTAAAAGAAAAAAAAACATTTAAAATATATCAGTCTGTGTGTGATAAATGTATCTAATATACAAGTTAGTGTTTAATGCAATTACTGATATAACTAATAATTTTCACGATATTCTAACTTTATGACAAGCACCTGTAGAAAGAATTAGGCGACAACTGTGAAAGAGAAAAAGAAGGTCAAGTTAGCTTCTGTAGTTTAGGTAGATAAAGGTCTCTGTCACATCTGAGTAAAATAATAATCTATTTTTATAAATGGCACAGGTAACTTTTCGCAAAACATTTATTTTACTATCAAGGACCCCGTTTGCGGATATTCTATTCTATTCCAAACAAAGTTAAACATTTTTTTTTATCTAAATATATTAAATAAAATAAACTATTCCTGAATAGTCAAAGAAAAAATGTTTGTTATATCTAATTTAATTTCGTGTTTTGCTAAATTAATTCTAGTTGTTTTGTATAGTTTGTTTTTTTACTTTTACAACTTTAAAACACGCGTTCGTGTACGTCACTTCCTTTTGTCAATGGAGGCGTGGCTTGTAAACATTACGGGGACGCTCATTGGCTGAGCGCGAAATTTCAAACGTAGATCTGAAAGTTAACAGGAACGGAGGCATCTGTTGTTGTTGTTCGGAGGAGTAAAAATGCTAATAGCGATGCGATTTTACACCATAAAATAATCTTTAGTCATCAATAAGTTAGATTTATTAACGGCGAACAAAGTTAATCTTGTTTTTAATAACTTAGAAAGTAAACTGAGATGGATGTTGCTTCGTATCTGCGGTAAGTCTGGATAAAAACGTTAGCCGCTGTTAGCTTCCTGCTACTGCTAGCAGTTTCTGGCCGCTATGGTTGACTCTGAGCTTTCCTCTTTCATGTTGTCTGCATATTTAACTTTTTAGGTGTTTTGAAGAGAGTTTGGCCTCCTCCAGTGTAGATGACCCGCTGGATTCGTGGGAAAAGTGAGTCATTCTGCTGTTTTAATCCGAGCCGAGGCGGATGGAGGTGATCATATTCAGGGTTTTTTGTGGAAGAAGGAGGATCGTTATCATAAACTACAAACAGCTGTTATTCAGAAACATTATATATTCATTGTGAAATCCCCAATCTGAATTATCCACTCTCATCTTTGCGGAATAACCTGAAATCTAGAATCAGAGGAAAGTGTTCCTACAGGCCCTGGTCCAAATCTTCTCAGGATAATCTCATTACATGGTTCCTACAGCCTCTCAAAAAGCTCTAAAAGCATTGAATGTATTAATTTGGAAACAGTAACTTAAAAGAATTTACAAAGTCTTGAAATTTCATGTCTAGGTGCTAAATTCTGAGCTGTTTTAGTTCTTTGTGTTGCAATTTTCCTCAAAAGTTTAATTTGTCAACAATGGTTATTTTGAATAGGGGTGGATCCAACAATCGAGAACGTCACAAAGCTTTCCTCCCCAAAGGGGAGATCCAAATACTCCGAACACGTCTTCAGTAAAAGAAAATTAATGCAAAATACAAAAACCATAACCAGTGTTTCCCTTAGAAATAAATGAACACAGGTTCAAGGATTATTTTTTCTCCGCCGACAGGGCTGTGAAATACGTATGACAGATTATTAGCTCCATTATAAACAAAATAAAATTACTTTGGGGTTAATTTCTGCCAAAACACAAATTCTGAGATTAATGTCACATATTTTTGAGAAAAAATAGGAAATTATCTGATGTAAAAAAAGAAGCAAAATTACGAGTAAAATCTCAGAATTTCTGAGATTAATTGCACATATTTTCCAGAAAAAAAACCTAGGAAATTCTTTGCCACAAAAGTTGTATGGTTACGAGTTAAAATATAGAAATGTTGAGATTAATTTCAGATATTTTCTTAGGGGAAAAAAGCGTAATTTTCTGATGTAGAAAAGAACATTAGCGAGAAAAAACTCAGAGATTTCCATGAATAAAGACAAACATTTTCGATATGTAAACTAAGATATTTCTGACATCAAGTCAGAAAATTGTAAAATAAAAAATATGCATTTAATCATAAAAATTTCTTTCATTTCTTTTTCTCAAAAATTTTCTGCTTTTCTACATCAGAGAATTACGTGTTTTTTTTCTCCTCCTAGAAAATATCTGAAATCTCAAAATCTCTGCCTCTTAACTCATAATTTTATGACCTTTGTGACGGAGAATTTTTGAGTTTTTCTTCTGGAAAATATATGCAATTAATCTAAAAAAGTCTGCGTTTTTACTTGAAATTTTGCTACTTTTTGACATCAGAGAATTTCAAATTTTTTTTCTGGAAAATATGTGACTTTAATCTCAGAATTTCTGAGTTTTTTTGGGTGGAAATGTACTCCAAAATATTTTTGTTTTGTTTATAATGGCCCTAATACTTCATAATAAAGCGATCGTTAACTTTATTTCCAACCCTGGGCTGCATGTAAAAAAAAACAACAAAAAAAGTAGTTTTTTTGAAAATCGAATTTTTTTCCTTTTAAATCGATTCAAAGTCATCAAGCAAAGAATCTAGATTCTTATGTGAATAGATGTTTTTTTTTTTTTTCACACCTTCCGCTAATGGCAACTCATCTTGCCATTTAAAAAGAACCACAGGAAGACAAAAAGTGTAAACCATACCATCACGTCCTCCATTGTTGTTGATCTCTGCCGTCGCTTTCTTTCTACTTCCTCGCGGTTACAGATGACATCACCGACACCCACGGCCTCAGTCTGACCACAGCTGTATGAACCCGACCCGACCCGTGCGGAGTCGAGCTAACCCGAGCCGGCCGTGGTCATCCAAATGTGAAAGCGCTAAAAATAGAGTTTTAATCTTTGATTTAAAGGAGCCAAACGATTCAGCAGTTTTACTGAAAGCTGCTTCTCCATGATTGGTTCTGATTCTTGGAGCGTTTAGTATAAAAAGCGCTTTTTAAATATTTGCTGTTGCTCCGCCCCCTCCCTGTGGTTTCTGTCATGGTGGTGCCCCACCGCCGTTCTGTCATCTGCGTTTAGCGTGCATAAAAACGTTCGCGTTTGACAGCTCTCCGTCGCTTACAGGTTCGTGGACTTCCTGGAGCAAAAGCAGCCTGCAGGGGGCAGCAGTGAGATGTCTCTGGTGTTTGATGCCCTGGTCCAAAGGTTTCTCAACGTTGATCGATATGCAGACGACGTCCGATACGTAAACTACTGCATCCGATGTGTGAGTCAGACTTCCAGCGCCGAGCTGCAGCATGTAGCTCCTTCTGACTGGTTTTTGACTGGTTTCTGTCCTCCAGGCCGGTTATTACTCAGACCCCGCCGCCTTGTACGCTCACGTCTTCAGTAAAGGCGTCGGCACCAGGACGGCCGCCCTGTACCTGGCCTGGGCTCGGCAGCTGGAGCAGAACGGGATGAAGGAGCAGGCTGATGCCGTGTACCAGAAGGCTGTGGAGAACCAGGCCCAGCCTGCAGACGCTGTTCTCCACGAGTACCGGTGAGAACCGCAGAATCTACGGAGGCAGAGAAGTGCAAAACACATCCAGATGATAAAAATATTTAAAAAACGTAAATGACACTGAAAAAATACTTTTCACATAAAAACAAAATAACATAAAAATACATTGACATAAAAATTTAACTACTGTACATAAAAGCATGTTCATGAAAAACTAAATGTCATTAAAATATTTTCAAAAATAAGTTAAATTAAACCAATTTACATAAAACACAAAACGAATTACAACACAATTACATAATAAGCTTATTTAGTTTAAAGAAAAGTATTTACATAAAGAAAATTACATTTAAAAATCATAGTTACATAAAAACTAAATGGCATCAAAACATTTATATAAACACATTTACAGTTTAAAAAACTTCACGGCCAAAAAAAATCACATTTACTCAAACTAAACTAGATTTACATGTAATTAATTATGTAAATTACTTTAAAAACACATTTAGATAAAAAATGATTTTGTTTAAAAACATGTTTACAAAAACAAAGTCATTAAACACATTTACTTGGAATTAATTACATTCAAAAACATATTTACATAAAAGACAAAATTACATTCAGACACATTGTCATAAAACAAATTAGATGAAACGTATTTACCAAAAGACAATTTACTTTAAAAAATTACACAATAAGCTTAGTTACATACAAAATTGAATAAATTAAATTACTTTAAAAATTTTAAATGATATCAAAACATTTACATAAACAAAATAACAGGGTTTAATTTAGGTTACTTAAACTAAATTACATATTGAAAAACATATTTAGATAAAAAATCCAAAATGATGCAAAAACATTTACATAAAAACTATTACAATTACATAAACAATATTTTTTTTAAAAACTACGTTTTTTTTTACATAAAACTTGATTACATAAAATTTTTTTTGACATAAATATTTACATACGACGCTAAATTTAATTAATAAAAGCCTGTCAATAAAATTCAAGAACTAATTTCAATAAACAGTTAAAGTTAAAAAAAGTAACCTAAAAACTAAGCGACTTTAAAAAAGAAATTTGGCATTATTTATGTTAATATAAATGTGTTTTGCGCTTCTGTGCCTCCATAAGAAGCAGCTACAGCGTGGAAACGTTTCCCCAGATGTTTTAGCGTTCAGATGGATCAGAAGTTAGGTTTGGCTGCAGGAACCGGGTTCTTTCTGGGCCCACGCCGGTTCTGACTGCAGGAATCTGAAGCTCTGGTTCTGAACGCAGCAGACGGCTGGGTTCAGTCAATGTGGAACCTCCTTCTGACCCAATGAGAAACATGTCTAACAGATGGCCGATGTGACCTCTGACCTCTGCAGGCAGTTTCAGAGCAGAACCAGAACCCAGCCTCCAGCGCCCGGTAAGTCTTCGCCTTCTTTAATCGGACCGGCTCCGTGTCTGATCCGCTGCTGACCGACTCTTCCTGGGTTTCATGGAGCAGGAAGTCGCGTCCCTCTGCAGAACTCCCAGCTGACCAATCAGATGCCCCAGAACAAGGTTCCTCTCTGGTCCTCTTCTCTGCTTCAGCACCAGTAACACCAGTATGGACCCACTAACCCTCTGTGGTTCTGTGCAGGCCTCCGCCGACGCTCCGTCCAAGCCTCCCCAGAACAGAACCGTCATCACGTAAGTTCCCCGTTCATCCCCCCCGTGGAGGAACCGGCCGGGCCGGAACCCTAACCGACGCTGTCGCCCGCAGCGTTTCCCGCTCCGAGACGTCGGGATCGCTGGCCTCGGATCAGAACGGCGCCGGCCCGACGGTATCGGAGTACAGCGCGGACCCGCTGGCCTGCGAAGGGTCCGAGTTCTGCTTCGAGGAGGTCCGAGCGGAAAAATACTTCAGGAAGATCCGGAAGAAGCAGGAAGAGGAGCAGAGGGAGATCAGTAAGGCGGCCTTCCGGACGCCATCAGGTGGGCCGTCCTCCAGGTGAGCTCACCTGCGTCTGCTCTGCTTTCAGTGGAGAAGAAGCTGAGGGAGCAGGAGGAGGAGGTGCAGAGGCTGAGGAGCATGTTGGAGCAGGTCAACCAGGGCCTGGAGGCTTGTGGAGGTGTTCCCAGCGTGTCCTCGTCCCAGCAGGTGAGGCTGCGGGTCTGGAAGCTCCGCCCCCGGCCCACCTTATCCCAGGAATCACGACGCTCCGTGTGTTTCCACAGAACTCCGACGCGCTCCCGTCCTTCTCCTCTCGTCCCCGACCCTCGGTGCGTCTGGACGGACGGCGCTCCGTCGGCCTGCGGCTCCACCCGGACCTGAGCCTGATCCAGGATGGCGGCGCCGCTGTGACCTCAGAGGCGTCCCGGCCTCAGCGTAGCGCCGCGGCGCCGGATCGCCGTCCTCCTGGAGGAGACGAGAAGATCGGCCAGATGCTCATCAGGCCAGCCGACGCGCCGCCAGGCGAGTTCAGGGCCACGCCTCGGTGAGGACCTTTGACCTGTGGGGGGGAGGCGTCACACAAAGTGTCCTTCATTGTTTCCTTCATTGTTTCTTTCTTGCCTTCCTACCTTCACTTTCCTCGTTCCTTTCCTCGCTCTCATCGTCTCCTTTCCTCCCTCTGTTCGTGTCCTTTCCTCCCTCCGTTCGTCTCCTTTCCTCGCTCTGATCGTCTCCTTTCCTCCTTCTGTTCGTCTCCTTTCCTTCCTCTGTTCGTCTCCTTTCCTTCCTCTGTTCGTCTCCTTTCCCCTGTCGTCTCCTTTCTCCCTCTTGCTCCTTCCTCCCTCTGATCGTCTCCTTTCCTCCTGATCGTCTCCTTTCCTCCCTCTGTCGTCTCCTTTCCTCCCTCTGTTCGTCTCCTTTCCTCCCTCTGATCGTCTCCTTCCTTCCTCTGTTCGTCTCCTTTCCTCCCTTTTCTCCTGTCTTTTTTTGCTCTGATCGTCTCCTTTCCTCGCTCTGATCGTCTCCTTTCCTCCCTCTGATCGTCTCCTTTCCTCCCTCTGATCGTCTCCTTTCCTCCCTCTGATCGTCTCCTTTCCTCGCTCTGATCGTCTCCTTTCCTCCCTCTGATCGTCTCCTTTCCTCGCTCTGATCGTCTCCTTTCCTCCCTCTGATCGTCTCCTTTCCTCCCTCCGTTGTCTCCTTTCCTCGCACTGATCGTCTCCTTTCCTCGCTCTGATCGTCTCCTTTCCTCCCTCTGTTCGTCTCCTTTCCTCCCTCTGTTCGTCTCCTTTCCTCCCTCTGTTCGTCTCCTTTCCTCCCTCTGTTCGTCTCCTTTCCTCCCTCTGTTCGTCTCCTTTCCTCCCTCTGATCGTCTCCTTTCCTCGCTCTGATCGTCTCCTTTCCTCCCTCTGTTCGTCTCCTTTCCTCCCTCTGATCGTCTCCTTTCCTCCCTCTGATCGTCTCCTTTCCTCCCTCTGATCGTCTCCTTTCCTCCCTCTGTTCGTCTCCTTTCCTCCCTCTGTTCGTCTCCTTTCCTCCCTCTGATCGTCTCCTTTCCTCCCTCTGTTCGTCTCCTTTCCTCCCTCTGATCGTCTCCTTTCCTCCCTCTGATCGTCTCCTTTCCTTCCTCTGTTCGTCTCCTTTCCTTCCTCTGATCGTCTCCTTTCCTCCCTCTGATCGTCTCCTTTCCTCCCTCTGATCGTCTCCTTTCCTCCCTCTGATCGTCTCCTTTCCTCCCTCTGATCGTCTCCTTTCCTCCCTCTGTTCGTCTCCTTTCCTCGCTCTGATCGTCTCCTTTCCTCGCTCTGATCGTCTCCTTTCCTCCCTCTGTTGTCTCCTTTCCTCGCACTGATCGTCTCCTTTCCTCGCACTGATCGTCTCCTTTCCTCGCTCTGATCGTCTCCTTTCCTCGCTCTGATCGTCTCCTTTCCTCTTGTTCCTTTCCTCCTCTGTTCGTCTCCTTTCCTCGCTCTGATCGCTCCTTTCCTCGCTCTGATCGTCTCCTTTCCTCCCTCCGTTGTCTCCTTTCCTCGCTCTGATCGTCTCCTTTCCTCCCTCTGATCGTCTCCTTTCCTCGCTCTGATCGTCTCCTTTCCTCGCTCTGATCGTCTCCTTTCCTCGCTCTGATCGTCTCCTTTCCTCGCTCTGATCGTCTCCTTTCCTCGCTCTGATCGTCTCCTTTCCTCCCTCTGATCGTCTCCTTTCCTCCCTCTGATCGTCTCCTTTCCTCCACTGATCGTCTCCTTTCCTCCCTCCGTTCTCTTCCTCGCTCTGATCGTCTCCTTTCCTCCCTCTGATCGTCTCCTTTCCTCCCTCTGATCGTCTCCTTTCCTCCCTCTGTTCGTCTCCTTTCCTCCCTCCGTTCGTCTCCTTTCCTTCCTCTGTTCGTCTCCTTTCCTTCCTCTGATCGTCTCCTTTCCTCCCTCTGTTCGTCTCCTTTCCTCCCTCTGATCGTCTCCTTTCCTCCCTCTGTTCGTCTCCTTTCCTCCCCCTGATCGTCTCCTTTCCTCCCTCTGATCGTCTCCTTTCCTCCTTCTGTTCGTCTCCTTTCCTCCCTCTTTTTTTGTCGTCTTCTCGCTCTGATCGTCTCCTTTCCTCGCTCTGATCGTCTCCTTTCCTCGCTCTGATCGTCTCCTTTCCTCGCTCTGATCGTCTCCTTTCCTCCTCTGATCGTCTCCTTTCCTCCCTCTGATCGTCTCCTTCCTCCCTCTGTTCTCCCTTTCCTCGCACTGATCGTCTCCTTTCCTCGCTCTGATCGTCTCCTTTCCTCGCTCTGTCGTCTCCTTTCCTCGCTCTGATCGTCTCCTTTCCTCGCTCTGATCGTCTCCTTTCCTCCCTCTGTTCGTCTCCTTTCCTCGCTCTGATCGTCTCCTTTCCTCGCTCTGATCGTCTCCTTTCCTCGCTCTGATCGTCTCCTTTCCTCCCTCTGTTCGTCTCCTTTCCTCGCTCTGATCGTCTCCTTTCCTCCCTCTGTTCGTCTCCTTTCCTCGCTCTGATCGTCTCCTTTCCTCCCTCTGATCGTCTCCTTTCCTCCCTCTGATCGTCTCCTTTCCTCGCTCTGATCGTCTCCTTTCCCGCTATGATGTTTCCCCCCCCTTTCCTCGCTCATGATCGTTCCTTTCCTCCGCTCTCGATGTCTCCTTTCCCTCGCTCTGATGTCTTCCCTTTCCGCGTATGATTAGTCCTCCTCTTCCTCGCTCTGCTTTCCTCCATTCCTCGCTAATGATTCGTCTCTTCTCCTACCTCCGTTGTCTTCTTTCTCCGCACCTGATCGTCTCCCTTTCATCGCTTTGATATCTCTGTCACACTCCCTGTTCGTTCTCCTTTTCCCTCCCATGAATCCGTTCCTTTTCGCTTGATGTTCTCCTTTCCTCCTCTGTTGTTCACTTTCCTCGCTCTGATTCGTACCTAGTCCTCACGATCTGATCGTCTACTTTTCCTCCGCTTCGATCGTCTCCTTTCTCGCTTGATCGTCTCCTTTCTCGCTCTGATCGTCTCCATTCCTCGCTCTGACTCAGTTCCTTTTTCCTGCCTCCGTTGTTCTTCCTCGCATGATCGTCTCTTTCTCGCACATGAGTATCCTTTCTCAGCTTGATCAGTCTCCTTTCCTCTCTCCGTTGTCTCTTTCCTCCTAGTTCGTCTCCTTGCATTCCTCCGTTCGTCTCCTTTCTCCTCGTTGTCTTACTTTCTATCCTCGTTAGTCTCTCATTCCTTCCGTCGTTGTTCCTTTCTTCTTCCTGTTCGTTCAGCTTTCCTTTCTCTGTCTAGTCTCCTTTCCTCTATGATCGTTCCTTTCCTACCTCTGATCGTCTCCTTTCCTCGCTTGATGTATCCTTCGCTGTTGATGTTCCTGTCTCGCTCTGATCGTTTTCTCGTCTGACTGATCTTTTTCTCGCTCTGATCGTCTACTTTCCTCGCTTGATCGTCTCCTTTCCTTCTCAGTTCGTTTTCCTTTCATCCCTGTTCGTTCCTTTCTCCTGGATGTCTCCCTTTCTCCTGATTCGTCTCCTTTCTCCTCCTGATCGATCTTTCTCCTTCTGATCGTCTCCTTTCCTCCCTTGTTCGTCTCTTCCTCGCTCCTGATGTCTACTTTATCGCTCTGACTCGTCTCTTTCTCGATCTGAATCGTCTCTTCCTCGCTTGATCGTTATTTCCTCGCTTGATCATTCCTTTCTCCGGACTGAATCCGTTCCTTTCCACGCTCCTGTGATCGTTCTTCCTTCCTCCCTTTGATAGTCTCCTTTCCTCTCTGTTGTTCTCTTTCTCGCACTGATCGTCTTTTCTCTGCACTGATCGTCTCTCTTTCTACGCTTGATCGTTTCTCTTTCCTCGCTTGATCGTCTCTTCTCATCGCAATGATCGTTCTCCATTTCTCCTCTGATCGTCTCCTTTCCTCCTCATTTGTCGTCCCCTTTTCGCTGCTGAATACGTTCTATTCTCGCTATGACTCGTATCTTTCTGCTCTGATCGTTTTTCCTGCTCTGACTCGTTATTTCCTTCGCTCTGATCGTTCCTTCTCGCTTTATGTCGTCCTCTTTCACTCGCTATCTGATCGTTCTTTCTGCATGATAGTCTCCATTCCTCGCCTTGATGTCTCTTTCCCTCGCTTGATCGTCTCCTCTATCCTCCTTCGTTCGTCTCCTCTCTCTCCTAGTTCGTCTCCTTTCCTTCTCTCTGTTCGTCTCCCTTTCCTTCCTATGATCGTACTCCTTTCCCACCCTCAGTCTCGTTCTTTCTCGCATCTGTTCGTTCCTATTCTCGCTTGATCGACCTTTCCGCTTCTGACGTTCCTTTCATGCTTGATGTCTCCTGTCTCGCTTCTAGATGTTTCCTTTCTCGCTCTGATCGTTCCTTTCCCTTCGCACACTATCGTACTCCTTTCCCTCGTTGACTCGTTTCTCACCTAGTACCTCGCCTATTCGTCGTTTTTCCTCCTCCGTTGTCTCCCTTCCTCGCATGATCTCGTCTCTTTCCGCTCTGATCGTCTCTTTCTCTCCCTTCGATTGTCTCCTTTCCTCCCCATGATCGTCTTTTCTCGCTCTGATCGTCTTTTCTCCCTTTGTTAGTCTCCTTTTCTTCGCTCTTGATCGTCTACTTTCCTCGTTGATGTCTCCTTCTGCTCTGCATCGGTCTACCTTTCCTCGCTTTGCGTACGTTCTTTCCTCGCTACTGATGTTCCTTCCTCCCTCGTGTTCCTTTTGCACGATCGGCACGCTCTTACTCGCACTGAGAGTCTCTTTCTCGCTCTGATCGTTCTTTCCTCCCTCGTCGGTTCCTTTCTCCTCGTTGTCTTCTTTCCTCATCGTTCGTTCACCTTTCCTCCTTCCGTTCGTATCCTTTCATTCCTCTGTTGTCCCATTCACTTCTACTGTTCGTCTCCCTTTCACTTTCTTCTGTTAGTTATTTATCTCTTCGTTAGTCTCTTTCGAACTCTGTTCGTTCTTTCTCTCCCTTTATGTTCCTTTCCATCCGCTTGATCGTCTCTTTCCTCCTATGATGTCTCCTTTCTTCCGTTCGTCTCCTTTTCCTCGCCGACTGATCGTTCCTTTCTCGCACTGATCGTATCTTACCTCGCTTACTGAAATCGTCTCCTTTCCTCGGCTCTGTTGTCTCATTCCTCGCATGGACTCGTCTCCTTTCCTTTGTTCGTATCCTTTCCTCGCTCTGATGTTCCTTTTCGCTTGAATCGTTTCCTTTCTCGCTTGTTTGTGTCTCCTTTCTTCTATGATCGTTTTTTTCCTCTGTTCGTTCTTTCTCGCTGTGATCGTCTCCTTTTCTGTCCTCTGCTCGTTCCACTTTCCTCCTATGCTCTGTCTACTTTCCTCCATTGTTCGTCTCCATTTCCCTTGTTCGTCTCCGCTTTCCTACCCTGTTCGTCTCCTCTCCTATCTTGTTAGTATCCTCTTATCCTGTCACTAGACGTTCTTGTTACTCCGCTGATCGTCTCTTTCCTCCCTCGTTGTCTCTCTTTTCCTCGTTGAACGTTCCTTTCTATCCTTGATAGTCTCCCTTTCCTCCCTGATGGTATCCTTTCATCCCCTCTGATCGTCTTCCTTTCTCCTATGTTCGTTTCTTTCCTCCCTCTGTTCGTTCTCCGTTTCCTCTGATGTCCTCTCTTCCCCTGATCGTTCTCCTTTCCTCCTTGATCGTCTCTTTCATTCCCCTGATGTTCCTTTCCTATCCGGATCATCTCCTTTTCTTCCTGTTGTTCGTCTCATTTTCCTGATCGTTAAGTTCCTTTCCTCCATGCTGGTTTCTTCCCTTCCCTGATCGTCTTCTTTCCCCTGATCGTCTCCTTTCCTCCTTTGATCGTCTACTTTCCTCCCTTGTCTCGTTTCTATTTTCTGCTCCTGTTCGTCTTCTTTCCCTGCTCTGAAACCCGAACCTTCCTCGCTTGATCAGTCTCTTTCCTCGCCTGAACGTCTCCTTTACTCGCTCTGATCTCTTTTCTCGCTTGATCGTCTCTTTCCTCGCTCATGATGTGCTCCTTTCTCTCTAGATGTCTCTCTTCATCCCTCTGTTGTCTGCTTTCCTCGCACAGGATGTTCCTTTCTGCATCGATCAGTCTCTCTTTCTGCATGATCGTATCTCTTCCACTCTTTCTCCACTTGATCCGTCTCATCATTCTCGCATGATCGGTCTTGTTTCTCCTTGATCGGTCTCACTTTCCTCCACTTTGATGTCTCCTTTCCTCGCCTTGATCGTCTCTTTCCTCGCTTGATAGTCTCCTTTCTGACTCTGATCGTTCCTTTCCTCGCTTCCTTATGTTCTCTTTCTCGTCTTGATCGTTCCTATTCCTGCTTGATGTTACTTTGTCCTCGCATTCTGAAGTTCTCTCATTTCCTCGACTGATTCGTCTCCTTTCTCAGCAACCTGATCGCTCTTACTTTCCCGTCTCTGTTGTCTCCTTTCCTTCCCTCCGTATGTCTCTTTCCTCCTAGTTCGTCTCCTGTCCCTTCTCTGTTTCGTCTCACTTATTTCCTTCCTATGAGTGTCTCACTTTCTCTTGTTCGTTTCCTTTCTCGCTTGATCGTTCTTTTCGCCTCTGACGTCTCCTTCCTCCATGCTGATGTTCCTTTTCTCCCTTGTTCGTCTCTTTCCTCCTTGTTCGGTCTTCTTTCTCCTCCGTTCGGTAGCTCTCCTCTCTCTCTTGTTAGTCTCCTTTCCTACTTTGATGTCTCTTTACTCCCCTCTGAATCGTTTCCTTTCCTCCCTACGTTCGTTCTCCTTTCTCTCCGCTCCTTTTGATCGTATCCTTTCTCATCCACTTATTGATCGTCTCTTTCCTCCCTCCGCTTCGTTCTCTCTTTCCTGACTACTGATCGTTTTTCCTCTTTTTCGTTCTCCCTTTTCCTTTCCTTTGTTCGTCTCCTTTCCTTCCTCTGTTGTTCTCTTTCCTCCTCTCTGTTCGTCTACTCTTTTTTTTATTTTTTCTCCTCTGTTGTTCTCTCTTTCACTACCTCTGTTCGGTCTCCTTTCATCTCTGTTCGTCTCCTTTCATCGGCAATGAAGTTCTCCTTTCATCCCTCTGTTGTTCTCTCTCCCTATGTTCCGTTCCTTTCTCGCGTCTGATCGCTTCTCCTTTCTCCTCCTTTGCTTAGTCTTCCTTTCTCTCCTCCGTTCGTCTCCTTTCATCTCCTCTGTTGTTACTTTCATTCCTATGTTACGTCTCCTTTCCTTCCTCTGCTTCGTCTCCTTTTCCTTCCTTTTGTCTCCTTTCTCCTTGTTTCGTCGCTTTCCTCCCGCTGATCGTCTCCTTTCCTTCTTGTTGTCTCCTTTCCTCGCTTGATCGTCTCCTTTCTCCTTTCGTTGTCTCAATATTCCCCTCCTCCTCCGTCGTCTCTATTCTTCCTCTGTTCGTTCCTTTCCTTCCTGTCTGTTCGTTCCTTTCCTTCCTTGTTGTATCCCTTTACTTCTTGATTGTCTCTTTCCTCCCCTGATCGTATCTTTACCTCGACTATTGATCGTCTCGATTATCCCTCTGATCGTCTCCTTTCATCCCTCGTTCGTCTCCTTTCCTCGCCTATGATTCGGTCTCTCCTCCTCCTCGCTCTGATCGTCTCCTTTTCCTCCCTCTGATCGTGCTCTTTCTCAGCTCTGATCGTCTCCTTTCCCTCCCTTACTGTTAGTCTCCTTCCTTCTCTTGTTCGTTCTCCTTTCCTTCTCCTGTTCGTCTCCTTTCCTCTTGTTCGTCTCCTTTCCTCCCTCTGTTTCGTTATCATTTCTTCTGTTCGTCACCTTTCCCTCGCTACTGATGTTCCTTTCCTACCTCTGGTCGTTTCCTCTACCTCCTTCCTCTGTTTCGTCTCCCTTCTCTCGCTTGATGTCTCTTTCCTTCTTGTTCGTTTTTCCCTCTCCGTTCGTCTTTTCCTTCCTTTTGCTTCACGTCTCCTTATCCTTCTTGTTCGTTTCTTTCCTCCCTCTGTTCGTCTCCTTTTCTCTTTGATCGTCTCTTTACCTCCCTTTGATCAGATCTCCTTTTCCTCGCTCTGATCGTTCCTTTCTCTCACCGTTCGTCTCCTTTCCTTCCTTCTGTTCGTCTCCTTTTCTCTGATCGTTCCTTTCCTAACAATGATCGTCTCCTTTCTCCCCCTGTTGTCTCCTTTCTTCCTACTGTTGTCTCCTTTCCTCCCTCTGTTCGTTCCTTTCCCTCCCTCTGATCGTCTCCTATCCTAGCACTGCTAACTCTTTACCTTCCTCTTGTTCGTCTCTTTCCTCCCTCTGATCGTCTCCATTCCTCCCCTCGATCGTCTCCCTCTTCCCTTCCCTGTTCGTCATCCTTTCATTCTCTGGTTCGTCTCCTTTCTCCCTTGTTGTCTCTTTCCTCCTTCTGTTCGTCTCCTTTCCTCACTTGTTAGTTCCTTTCCTCGCCATGGTAGTCTTTTTTTTTACTTTTTTCCTCCCCTCTGTTGTCTCCTTCTCCACTTGTTAGTCTCTTTATCGCTATGATCGTTTCCTTTCCTCCCTTCGTTCGTCTCTATTCTCTCCCTCAGTTCGTTCCTTTTCTTCCTTGTTCGTCTCCTTTCCTTCACTTGTTCGTTTTTCCCTTTCTCCTGTTCGTTCCTTTCCTCCTTTGATGTCTCCTTTCTCCTTTGATCGTCTCCTTTTCCTCTCGCTCTGATCGTCTCTTTCTTCCTCCGTTGTCTACTTTCCGTTCTTCTTCTGTTCGTTCTCCTTATCCTCCTAGATCGTTCTTTCCTCCCCTGGATCGGATCTTTCATCCATGTACGTCTCCTTTCCTTCTCTGTTCTGTCTCTTTTCTTCGCTGGTCGTCTCCCTTTCTCCTTCGCTTGTTCATTTCCTCCTGTTAGTCTCTTTCCTTTCCTCGGTTCGTTCCTCTTACCTTCCTTTGCTTCGTTTCCTTTCCTCCCTTGTTCGTTCCTTTCCATCCCTTGATATTCCTTTTTCCTCCATTTGATCGCTCTCCTTTCCTCGTCTTGATCGCTTCTCTTTCTCCTCTCCGTTCGTCTCTTCCTTCACTCTGTTCGTATACCTTTCCCTCCTTGTCGTTCCTTTCCTCACCCTGATCTTTCTTCTCCCCTGTTCGTCTCCTTTACCTACCTTGTATCGTTCTACATTCCTCCTAGTTCGTCTCCTTTCTCCTTGATCGTTCTCCTTTCCTCGCAATGATATTCCTTTCTCGCATCTTATCGTTTCTTTATTCGCTTGATCGTTCCTCTCCTCCCTGTTCAGTTCTTTTCCCTCGTTCGTATCCTATTCTCCTGTCTTCGTTCCTTTCCTACCATCGCGTTCGTCTCCTTTCTCGCTTGATTTGTCTCCTTTCCTTGCACGGATGTCTCCTTTCATCTCCGTTAGTTCCCTATCCTCGCTCTGATCCTCTCATTTCTCGCTTCTGATCCTCTCCTTTCCTCGCTTCTGTCCTTCATTTCCTCGCTTGACTGATGGTCTCTTTCTCGACGGAATTGTTCCTTTCTCCTCCGTTAAGTATCTTTCTCATTGATTCGGTTCCTCTTCCCTCGCACACTGATCGTACTCCTTTCACTCCCTCGGTTGTTCTCTCTCTCTGTTCGTCTCCTTTATCTTGTTGTTCTTTCTTCCTCCCGTACGTCTCCTTTTTTCCTCTCGTTCGTTCTTCCTCGTCTGATGGCTCTCTCCTCCTTCATCGGTCCTTTACACTCCTCCAGTGAAGACTTCTGGGTTAACAGAACAGGAGGAGAATTCCGGACGGTGGAGTCCGCTGGGTTCGTCTTTTCTCTTCGTCCTCCTTGGAAGTTCTTCACCGACCTTCTGTCGTCTCAGGTTCCAGGGTAGACGTCCAAACTGTCCCAACCGTACTCCCATAAACGTCGCTGGGCTTCATCAGGCCACGCCCTATGGCGTTAATGCCGTCGCCCCGTCAAGGGGCGGCCTGGGTGAGTTCTCACGGTCCCTCTGTGGCGGTTCTCCGGGTTCTGGACCAGATTCCTCATGCGTCCCGCGCCGTTTGTCCCTCAGGTGTGATCATGGACATGTTCCAGGCTCCCACCTTATGGACGAGCCGTTCCAGGGAAGCTCCGCGCTCCAGCGCGATCCGGACGTGGAAATGAGAGGTAAATCAGCTGGGAGCTCTGCCGCTGCTGAGAGGTTCTGGATGACCCGGTTCTGACTCGTTTTTCTCCTTCGTCTCCTCCTGATGTTTCCAGTCGTCTCATCGTCTACGACATCCTCTGTCTGCAACCGTTCAAATCTTCCAAGGACGAGCGAGGTAAACACGAGAAGGCAGGTAAACTTCTCCTTAAAGGGAAGTCCCTTATATACAGGAGAGTCAATAAAATGTTGTCAGTTAGTAATAATTAATCTAATCGACAGCGGCCAGGATAATTAAAAAAAAAAAAAAATAGATAAAAATAATTTACGAAATTCTTAATGATTCTTACACAGTTTTTTAAACTAAAACGCCATTATTCATTATTATGCTTTTATGTTGGAGCCAAACATGAAGGAGTGCCAACTTCAAAAATAGTTACTAAGCAAAACATCTTGGTCAATTCTGATTTAAAAAAACATATATTTTAGAAATATATTTTTGAAAAGGAAAAAATATTACCATCATGCAGCCAAAATAAAAAGAAACCAGAACCTAAACAGTTTTTTAATCCTGAATAACTTGGCCGATGTTACAGCTTCTGTAATTCACATACAGACTGATTTTGGAAACCTGCTGCTCGCTGGAGCTGTGTTGTTGCGTCGCTGTTTAAGAGCTGTTTTCATGTGGAATGGTTAAAACTGTACCACTTGCTTCTTCTAAGGCAAAATGTGAACATGTTTTAGTTCTCCATCCTCTCACATCCAGAAACAAAGGAGTGTATTGATACTGAAGCCGTCAGTATTAAGATGAAGGGCAGACGTCAAAGCTGGTAAAACTGTGCCTTATTTTCTGAGAGTGTCACCCAAATGAAAAAAGAAATGAAACGCCCCTCTAAATTAATAAATTGTTTCAATTGGAAAAAGTAATTGAAATAATTAGCGTATTAATGTATTATTTAATTTTTATAATGAATAATTGTAAAACAGTTGTTATGATAAATTAATTCAAATTTTGCTTACTATTTGAATTATTTATTTAAGTCTAGAGATGACATTTTCTTTTTTCCGTGCTAGTCTTATTAAACTAAAAACCAAAACATCAAACTGGAGGTGATGGATGCGTTTTTGAGTTGGTGCGGTCACGCTGCATCGTTTCTCGGTGTAAAAAAACGCCCACAAAGCGACTAGTTTGAAGCTTGCAAAGCACGTGGATCGTGGTTGACGTCACTACAGTGGGACGCTCTGATTGGTGGATGCTCGGCTGGCGCCGTCGAAAGTTCGGCCAGCTGAACTTCGGCGTTGCTGGTTTCTGCCGCTTCGAAGCGGGAAACGCAGGAAGTTTCATAAATCGCCAAAGCATACGAAGCGCCCCAGAGACTCTGATGGCCTCAACTAGAGACTTTACATGTAATCTTGCTGCTTTGATGTGGACGCGTTGGGCGGTCCAAAGACTTGGTGTTATTAACTGAAGCGACGCCTAAAAAGCTTTTTCTGGCTAAAACACCATGATGCGGATCTAGAACTGACAGTAAGCAAAGCTGAAGGCTCCAGAACCGATGGAAGGAGTCTGAACTGGACTGACTTCATGTTTTCTGGTTTAAAGGAGATACGTCCTGCTTTTAAATCCTTCCTTTTCACGTGTAAATCATTCACTTGTGGTCTATGTAACGTAGAACCACAGCGGTTTGGTCTGATTTCCATGTTATTGTAGCCCCACAGACCCTCCTTATACCGTTCTGAGGAGCATCTTTAGAGCAACTCATTTTCGTGTCGTCCCTTTAAATGTAAGCGAAACATTTCATGCCCCGCCCCCTCCAGGTTACAGAGCGCTCCACCCCGTTCTGACATTTTTGTAGTCTGATAGCAGCGATACGATTACCACCGGCAGATAAACTTTTTATTGCGAAGCGATCGTCGCTAAATTCCTGTACATCATGTTTACCCCACGACAAAAACCGGCAAAAAAAGCCCAATCGTTTTATTCAAAGCATGCAGTACAGTTATATCCTCAGCTAAAAGCTAGCACACATCGCTAACAGAAGCAGAACGTACGATGCTACAACTATCCAAACAGTCGCCCGTACGACATATCAACACACAGCTTTGTCCGTCGTTTCCGTGGAGACAAGGAACTGACCCCTCAATCAGACGAAGTCTTTTCAGCGAATCCCTCCTGATACAGACCGAGGTTGCTGAAGCACTCGTCCTCGAAGTGCTTCGCGCAAACGAGGAGAACTTTCCCCGCGGATGTCGGTATATTTCCACTAAAAATAAAATGTAACCAGGCACTTCTCAGAGGCTCTGATGCTGGGGGGTCGATGTAGGGATTTGTGTGGGTTAATACACCCAATAACTGAACATTTTGACTTCGACATGACTGACCTCGGACTACAAAATCGCTGTGGGGGAGAAAAAATGGCGGCTTCACGAAATTGGTTACCCGGAAGTCCGTTACCTTATTTAGCAGTTCAGCAACAAATGCTGTGACGTAATAGACGAGAAAATGTAACAGCGAATAGAGAAAACTAAACAGACTGAAAAATAGGACCAAAAAATAATGTAAAGATATAAACACAGCACCAGAAGAGAATAAATGTAAGTTGTCTGCACTCCTAAACACCCAAAATACACATTTACATGCATTTAAGGGCTAAAAAAGGGGATTTTCAATGATATGTCTCCTTTAAATTATGAGAATCTGTTTGATTCAGCCATGCAGCTCCACCTGAGAAGTCCAGACCCGCCAAAGCTCTGGCAGAAATCAGCGGGGCGAAGGCGGACAAGCCCAACGTGAGTAGAAATGGTGTGCGGTTCTGCTGGGTCCGGCTGATGCTGGCGGTGGTTTTTCTGACCCCTCCCTCCGTCCGTGTGGTCCCAGCAGGAGACTCCGTCGGAGCTGATCCCGGATGAGAGCACCATGTGGGGCGCTCGCTACAACTCGCTCAACTCGCTGGCCGCCTGTCCCAACAGCACCACAGACTTCGCCCTGCTGGCCCAGTTCGTCTCGACGCCGTTTACACACAAAGCGCCGTTTTTCTCTGCAGAAGGTACCGGAAGCTCCGCCTCCTGCTCCCCTGAGGTTCGCAGCGGATTTTAACGTTTTATTCTGTTTCCGATGTTCCTGCAGAGAATAACGGTGACGGTGGCGACGCTGTGGAGAACGCCTTCATCAGACGTCAGACGAAAAAGCTCAGGTAGGAGCAACAGTAAGTGGACCCTGAGGAACTCCAATCCAGGTCTGGTTCTGATCAGGTTTTTGTTCCCCCTCAGCCCAATCATGGAGCAGAGTCCATGTGACGATCAGTCGGCCGTTGCCCAGCCGCCGCCCTCAGCTGCCAGGCAGGGAACCATCATGGCCGACGGCTTCACCAACTCCTCCCTCAGCATGACGCAGCCGCCTCCACCCGCCGTGCTCTCCTTCAGGGACCAGACGCTTTGCCCTGCTGAGTCTTCCAGGCCTAACCGAGAACCCTTTAAGATCCTGGAAGACCCGGAAAGGTCCACCAGCCCAGAACTGAGCCAGAACCGGGCCTCTGTGGTTCCCATGAGCCCTGAGTGTGCTCCCACCGCCGACTGGCTTGTCATTAGGAGTCCTGAAGCCACCGCCGAGTCGGACCTGGACGCCTTCCTGAGTCCCAGTCGACCCGGTTTAGCAGCCTCCGTCGGGACCCAGGACGTTCCCATGAGTCCGGAGCCAGCGCGGGTCGCCGGCGAGGCGCCCTCGAGCCCGAGGCAGCTCGCTGTTCTGGACGAATCCATGACGAGTCCCGACAGACCGGCGAGGCGGAGCGGGGCCGTCCAGCTGGTGTCCGACCCCTGGGACACGGAGCTGGTCTCCACTCTGCTGTCCAGCCTCAGCACGCCCCTGACCTCTGACCCCCGCTGCATCACCTGGCCCTGCGGCGTCCCCAGGATCGCGCCCAAGATGACCCTCAGCATGGGTAAGAGCTGCGAAATGTAGCTCCTGGCTGTTCCAGTATTACATGCAAAGTATCTTTAGGCGCCAGAGTTTTCGCTATTAAATATAACATTTTTATATCAATAGCTCAAACGGTTGTAGCCTTAATATGGTTATAGACAAATGTAAACTGTAAATGAGAAAAATCCTAACTTTGATCCAAAGTTTTAGATGGGAGCAAATTCACACATCTAATTTGCATACTATGACGTTATAAGGCGTTGGAAATATTGGTTTGGATTAATTTTACACATGTTTATCTTGTTTACATGGTTTAAGACTTTTATTTTGAATATTTTTATTTATATTTTTCTATAAATACATTTTCTACATTTATAGTTTTGGGCATTTCTTTTCCAAGAACAGGTGGACATATCTGTTTATGTCCTTTAGGAGGCGCCATTAGTCCATTCACTATATAAAACAGAAAGGAAATCATTGAGCTTAAAAGTTTTTCCGATCCGTCCCCAAGATAAAAAACGGGTTCATGAAAACTTTCTGATCCATTGCTGATACCCTTCCTCATCTTTCAAGCCACCCTCGCCATCATCATCTGAATCCATCTGGATGAAAAGTGTTGTCCTCAGAAGTTCTCCATCCAAACTTTTCAGACCTTTTATTATCAGGAAAAGTGTTATTAAACCTGAATTGCTTTACTTCTCTGCTGCGGCGGTGAGTTGGACGTTTTCAGCTCCTTGTATCTCTGAAGGTTCTGCTGGATCTCCTCCCCTCCAGGAAGCTCGTCCCTCAGGGTGGACTACGTCCTCGGAGAGGGAGCCTTCGCCACAGTCTTCCAGGCGACCGACCCTGTCACCTCTGAGAAGATGGTGTTGAAGGTGAGCTGAAGGCATGTGTGTGTGTGTATATATATATATACACACACTAGGGCTGCACGATTATGAACTAAATAATAATCAATAATATAATAATCAATCAAAACCCAACCTGAAAACAAAGTCCAAGACTTTTATAAGTACAAACTAAATATGTTATTTCATGGAAACAATTACAGCTTATACAGAAAAGGCCGAGGACATTCCCTGCATCCTCAGTTTGTGCTACATGCTACGTAGCAGCTGCTACATGCTACGTAGCAGCTGCTACTCGCCCGTTAATGTAGTAAATACTGCGTAGCAAACGAGCGAGTAGTAGGTATAGAATCAGACGTATTGCTCCACCATTTTGCGTGTCTGTTGACCCGGATGTTCATGTTACGTTCACCTGAGGTCCTGTTATCCACTAGCCGTTATTTTATCTGGTATAACTTAAAATAAATGTTGAATCAACGATCAAAAACAATCGCAGTAATCGGTAACATCGCTACATGTACGTTTATATGCCGAAATTGCGTCAGTGTCGATGGTTGATGGTTCATCTGATAGCGTAGCGTCCACCGAATGCTTACCGTGGCGGTGCTACACATCCAGGAACTTTATGCCTACTAGTCAGATCCATACTGGAGATTCAGATCTAATAAATCGCTCGCTTACTGCTTTTCGTTGCTACGTTGTCGACGTATTCGGATGCAGCCGTTGTGAGTGCTGAGTGGCGTGTGCGCAGTTTTTATTTAATCAGCTTAATGAAGCTTTAGCCATGCGTTGCCCCCTGGTGGTTGGCAGACTGTCGGTTGAGGCAGAGTACGATAAAGAGGCACGCAGTGAAGCTCGCATTTTAAATGCAAATATCGTTGAGGATCAGGTTCATTTAATTGTGGCCACCAAAATCGTGATCACGATCAAAATCCGATTAATTGTGCAGCCCTTATATATACTGTATGTGTATCTTAGGACTGTCAAACCATTAAAGAATATAACTAATTACTCACACATTATTCCTAAGTTTGACTTAAATACAATAACTCTCACATTTACATTCACACATTGCCCTTTTAACCTGTTCATCCTTTGGCCAGTTGCTACAGCAAACTAACTGGTTAACATTTGCTGTATGTAAAGCTGACCCGATCATCCGCGTTATTGCACTATCCTTCCACAACTAGAGCAGCGGTGTCAAACTAATTTCCATTTTGGGCCACATCCAGCCAATTAATACTCTTAAAGGGGCCGGTTGTGGCAGAAAGTATTGATAAAACTATATCAAACCGTTAAAATTACCCTCCGCATTCCAAAAGTAGGTCTTACAATTCAATAATCCTAAACAACTTTACATAATTATGTGATTAAGGACTGTTTATTTAAACACTGATTTTATTTTACTAATAAAATTGTATTGGTGTGCACAGAAAATGAACTTAAATTTTCTATCTATAGGCTTCTCTAGAGTTTAGAGGGCCACATAAATGACCAGTGTACTCAGACTGGGGCTTCCATAGTTTTACTGCAACGCAGACTGCTACTGCAGTGGAGGAACCCAGCTGTCTTATAGAGGTTCTGGTTCAGACTGGGATCACTTTATTCATACTGGGAGAACCTGCCAGAGCTCCACTTAAAGCCATTCAGAGTATGAGAAGATATGGTGGAGAAAAGGCTTTTATGTTTCTGCTGCTCTTTATTATTTCCACACGGCTGCTGATACAGGTTTGGCTGAAATGTAAGGAGGGAGAAAATATGTGTGATCTCATATGAAAAATAACAAATACATGAACAAACTTAACATTTGGATATCACCAGTATTTGTTAAACATCATAAAAATCAAATGTAATTCAGACTTGGTAATTTACCATTTTCCAATATGTAAACACTCTGCAGATAAAAGTCTCAGATTCATCAAGCTTCGACAGATTTTTATCGCGCTCTTATTGTGAAGAGCATGCACGGCTACTTCCGCTAACGAATTAGCATTTATTAAAGTCCGAAAACACGAATTTTGCTTAATGATTTAGCACTTTAACGTTGGCTCACTACGAAATTTACTGGAAGTATACAGTGAACCGACATGCATAAAGCGGCATAAATAATCAAAATGTAAAGAAATTAACATTTGAAAAATGTCAGTCTGTGTGTAAAAAAAAAAAAAGGAATCTAATATACAGGGCTGTGTTGGAAAAATCGTAAAATCGATCCTTAGAGAAATCCAATAAAATTCACAATTTCAAAAATCGATTTCATTTTGTGGAATAGTTTGGCCTTTTTACAACTAAAGTAGGAAGGTAAAGTCCAGACGACCATTTTAAATCTTGTATGATAATCGATTCTAACTCTTTAAGAATTGGAATTTAACCGATTCATGAACTTTGAATCGATACTCAGCACTAATAATATACAAATTTCACTTTTTTAAAATGGAATCAGTGAAATAAACCCATGGAAACCAAACGTGTTTGATACACGTGGTTCACCATGAACGACACGTGTTCCCATGTGAGGAACAAATTCAAGCCAGTGAGGCTTTTCTATAAGAGAATGAAAATGAAAATATTTTATATAAAAGCTAAATGTAACAAAACCATAAAGTAAAAAAAATTTCAAAATAAAGCTAAACATATGTGACAGTCCAACAGGTTCAGATTCATTTTATATTTGTAAATATTAAACAGGTATTTATGCTCCTGTTTCAATCTGTAAAGCCACATCAGAATTCACTTCTAACGTTCACCTGAGGTCCTGTTATCCACTAGCCGTTATTTTATCTGGTATAACTTAACTTAAATGTTGAATCAACGATCAAAAACAATCGCAGTAATCGGTAACATCGCTACATGTACGTTTATATGCTGAAATTGCGTCAGTGTCGATGGTTGATGGTTCATCTGATAGCGTAGCGTCCACCGAATGCTTACCGTGGCGGTACTACACATCCAGGAACTTTATGCCTACTAGTCAGATCCATACTGGAGATTCAGATCTAATAAATCGCTCGCTTACTGCTTTTCGTTGCTACGTTGTCGACGAATTCGGATCCAGCCGTTGTGAGTGCTGAGTGGCGCAGGTTCGGTTTTTATTTGATCAGCTTAATGAAGCTTTAGCCGTGCGTTGCCCCCTGGTGGTTGGCAGACTGTCGGTTGAGGCAGAGTACGATAAAGAGGAAAGCAGTGAAGATCGCATTTTAAATGCA
Organism: Apricaphanius iberus; assembly: GCA_028564705.1. Lineage (NCBI taxonomy): Eukaryota > Metazoa > Chordata > Actinopteri > Cyprinodontiformes > Aphaniidae > Apricaphanius > Apricaphanius iberus. The sequence continues at coordinate 119,293 of JAPXFQ010002196.1, forward strand.
AATATCGTTGAGGATCAGGTTCATTTAATGGTGGCCACCAAAATCGTGATCACGATCAAAATCCGATTAATTGTGCAGCCCTCATATATACTGTATGTGTATCTTACTGACATTCCAACAGGTTCAGATTCATTTTATATTTGTAAACATTAACATTATTTATGCTCCTGTTTCAATCTGTAAAGCCACATCAGAATTCACTTTTAGCGTTTATATCAGCTGCTGCTGATCCCTGCAGCCTGATTGGTCGCAGAGGTGTGCAGCCCTTCGTGGTCATAATGTTATGCCTGTCAGAGTTCAGAGAACAGAACCGACCCGGTCCTCTCGTTCCGTCTGCAGGTCCAGAAGCCGGCCAATCCCTGGGAGTTCTACATCAACACCTGCCTGGACGCCCGTCTGCAGCACGCCGTCCGCCACCTTTTCAGCAGCATGCGCTCCGCCCACCTGTTCCACGACGGCAGCGTGATGCTCGGGGAGCTGCACAACTACGGCACCTTGCTGGTCCGCGTCACCAGAAACCCAGCAGAACCTCGGCGTGCCGGCTGTGTCCGTGTCAGTAACCAGCGTTTGCTACTTCTCCTTCCAGAACGCGGTGAACATCTACAGAACGCTGAGCGACAAGGTGATGCCGCAGCCTCTGGTCCTGCACTTCACCGTCTGCATCCTGCACATGGTGGAGCAGCTGCACGCCGCGCGCCTCGTCCACGCAGACATCAAGCCAGACAACTTCATGCTCGGAGAGAGGTGGGGCGGGGCTTCGTCTGGTTACTGGGCGGGGCTTCGTCTGGTTACTGGGCGGGGCTTCGTCTGGTTACTGGGCGGAGCTTCGTCTGTTTACTGGGCGGGGCTTCGTCTGGTTACTGGGCGGGGCTTTGTCTGGTTACTGGGCGGGGCTTCGTCTGGTTACTGGGCGGGGCTTCGTCTGGTTACTGGGCGGGGCTTCGTCTGGTTACTGGGCGGGGCTTCGTCTGGTTACTGGGCGGGGCTTTGTCTGGTTACTGGGCGGAGTTTCGTCTGGTTACTGGGCGGGGCTTCGTCTGTTTACTGGGCGGGGCTTCGTCTGTTTACTGGGCGGAGCTTCGTCTGTTTACTGGGCGGAGCTTCTTCTGGTTACTGGGCGGTGCATCATCTGGTTACTGGGCGGGGCTTTGTCTGTTTACTGGGCGGAGCTTCGTCTGTTTACTGGGCGGAGCTTCTTCTGGTTACTGGGCGGTGCATCATCTGGTTACTGGGCGGAGGTTCGTCTGGTTACTGGGCGGGGCTTCATCTGGTTACTGGGCGGAGCTTCGTCTGGTTACTGGGCGGGGCTTCGTCTGGTTACTGGGCGGAGGTTCGTCTGGTTACTGGGCGGAGGTTCGTCTGGTTACTGGGCGGAGGTTCGTCTGGTTACTGGGCGGGCTTCGTCTGGTTACTGGGCGGGCTTCGTCTGGTTACTGGGCGGGGCTTCGTCTGGTTACTGGGCGGGCTTCGTCTGGTTACTGGGCGGGGCTTCGTCTGGTTACTGGGCGGGGCTTCGTCTGGTTACTGGGCGGGCTTCGTCTGGTTACTGGGCGGAGGTTCGTCTGGTTACTGGGCGGGCTTCGTCTGGTTACTGGGCGGGGCTTCGTCTGGTTACTGGGCGGAGCTTCTTCTGGTTACTGGGCGGAGCTTCTTCTGGGTACTGGGCGGGGCTTCATCTGGTTACTGGGCGGGGCTTCGTCTGGTTACTGGGCGGGGCTTCGTCTGGTTACTGGGCGGGCTTCGTCTGGTTACTGGGCGGAGGTTCGTCTGGTTACTGGGCGGGCTTCGTCTGGTTACTGGGCGGAGCTTCTTCTGGTTACTGGGCGGAGCTTCTTCTGGGTACTGGGCGGGGCTTCATCTGGTTAGTGGGCGGAGCTTCGTCTGGTTACTGGGCGGGGCTTCGTCTGGTTACTGGGCGGGCGGGGCTTCGTCTGTTTACTTCTAGTTTGTGGGCGGAGCCAAAGAGCAGCAGTTGCTGAAGTCTCATTCCCTGCTGTTCCAGGTTCCTGGAAAACCGGTGTTCTGATCCGGACGACCTGGACCATGGCCTCGTCCTCATCGACTTTGGGCAGAGCATCGACATGCAGCTTTTCCCAGAAGGCACCGCTTTCACAGCCAGGTGTCAGACGTCGGGCTTCCAGTGCACCGAGATGCTCAGCGGGAAACCGTGGACCTACCAGGTAACCAACCTGTCAGTTCATTATGGGATGGATGGACGAAGAGGTCCTGTTAGATCACGATAACGGGTCATTAAAGGTTGGATATGAAACACGATGGCGCCATCTAGTGTATCTATGTTGTAGTTGCAATAATAAAAACATGATTCCAGCTGTTGGGTTGCCAGGTTTGCTGCCGATACGCCGAGTGGCCAACCTGAACTGTCCAGTGAGGAATGTATCCTAGAGGAGTTTAGCTAACAGCTAACGTTAGCATAGCTAGCTAGTGAGTTAGCTTACCTCACAACAGGTAAAAGGGCAGAAGAAGAAAACACTTAAAACTGGAATATTTTATTAGTTTTATTGTTTGTGAGGGATGTGTAAGAATCTGGCAAAACGACATGTATCATCATACAATATATTGTGATACTATCAGCTATATTTATATATAAAATATATAGATAGTGATTTTAAGAAGTGGATTTAACCGTAGAAAAACTGTCCCAGCGTTCTAAAAACTCCAGCCATTTTTTTTACTAGATGCAATTGATCCACTGGAACAAAGAAGTGGAAAATGGGCAGAATTAGCAATCATACTTTATAATTTTACGACAAAAAATTACTGTCATCAATAAAGGTTCTATTCAAATTCTTTAAAAAAAAAAGATACTTTGTTTTTGAATATGTATACAATATTGTGAGGTAAATATTGTGACATATCTTCATACTGATATTTTCTCACATCCGTATTGTTTATTACGTAGTAATTTTTTTAGCATTTAGTACCCATTTATTCAAATATTTAGTATAATAAACATATTTTTATTTTGTTTTAGAGTAAATTTGAATATTTATTAATTACAGAATTATTAGTATGTTATTCTGTGATTAGTTCTAAATATGTTTCAGCATGTTTTATTTAGTTTAATATTTTATTAATATATATAAATGTATTAATTACTACTACTAATTTAATTGATCAAACTTAATAGACTAGAAACACGAGATATCGAAACCTTGGTTTGTTTTTCATATAATTGAACACATACCTGTTGAACTTGATGCATTTTTGATTCAAATCTACGCAATTTTGTGTGATATCAAATTAATGTCACCAAGAATTTTCATAATATTTAGCCTTAATTTTATTTAAAATATCTTCATCTTTATTAATGCTGTGCTAATTTAATTTTTTTTTCACTATAAATATTCTTTTTAACCCATTTGGAAGCTGCTGGAATGTCTGGAAAGAGAGACAAATTATACGCAGTTGTTGCTACTGATGTTTTATTGATTTAATTTAGTTATTAATATAATATTATCCCGGATCCGGAGCGTCTCCATGCCTGTCCCTCTGTGTTTCCAGACGGATTACTTTGGGATCGTGGGGACGGTTTATTGCATGCTGTTTGGGACATACATGCAGGTGTCCAACGAGGGCGGCAGGTGGAGGACGAACGGCGTCTTCAGAAGGTAAACCCTCAGCCGGCGGCTGAACCTGGGCTCCTCCTCTGCTCCTCCTGACTTCGTCTCCTCCTCCTCCTCCTCCTCAGGAACCCCCACGCCGACCTGTGGCTGGAGTTCTTCGACACGCTGCTCAACGTGCCGGACTGCGGCTCGCTGCCGAGCCTGCGGAGCCTCCGCTGCCGGCTCACCTCCGTCCTGCAGCAGAACTACAGCAGCAAGCTGCCGACGCTGAAGAGCCGCCTGGTGATCCAGCTGCTGGAGAACCACCGAGCGGCTCGCAGATGATCGCCGCTGCTCTGTAAATACCTTCCTTCACAGGCCTGGCTTTGCTTTTTATAGCTGTGGAACTTTTCCAATCATTCTTCTGTACTTCCTAATAAACTGTTGGATTGTTGCTGATTTCCTTCCCGTTTCTGTTTCAACCTGAGAAGTTCGTCCGGCTGCTTAACCTGTGATCAGCTTCAGGAAGGTGGATAGATGCAGCATAGAATCATCCAGATGAAACCCCATTAAAAAAACCAAACATTCAATCCTGTTAATTCTGATTATTCTGGATCATAAAAAACAAAAATTCAGTCTCGGATCATTAGATTCTAGCAGATTAACAAGAAAACATTTTAAAGATCAAAAGGTGACGATCGGGAATGCTTTAATTATTTGTATGTGGAAAGTTTAGTGGAAGGAAAAAGTAGACAAGTAACTGATCTGGGGTCATTTCAATCAACTCTTATTGGGGCCATTGTAAACAAAATAAGTAAATTTCCACCAAAAATACTCAGAATTTCTGAGATTAATTGCACATATTTTCCAGGGGGGGAAAAAACGTGGAAATTCTGTCACGAAAATCATGAGAGTAGAAGTTAAATGTCTCCATTGTGCCGGTCCTGGAACATCAGTACGTTTCCACATTAATGCAGCCAAACATGCATTCCCCTACGTCATGTATCCCAACAAAATATTAATCAAATCAAAGCTCAGAGCCTCGTTTCTCCGATGATATAAACTATTTTGACAAACAGCAATGATTGCAAAGCATTTTTCCTCCCTGAGACGGGATCCTAACATCTATAACTCTCAGAAAGTTTGGTCCCATTCTGTCCATATAGTAATTTTAGAAGAAATTCAGATTAATAAATGTAATATTTAGATAATTTAGAGGAAAAATAGACAAAAATTTGATAACATTTTTAGATATTATAATTTAGATAGAAATATAAAATTAGGCTATAAATACAAAAATAGTAAATATTAATAAAAACTAAAGTAGATGAGAGTTGGACTGGTAGACAATACAGCATATAGGTATAAGCATTCAATTTTTTATTTTAGACAGAAATTTTATTTTTATCACAAATTTTAAACTGTTCTACGTCAGAGAATTATGCTTTTTTTTCTCGAAAATATCTGAAATTAATCTCAAAATTTCTGTGTTTTTACTCGTAATTTTAAGACCTTTTCAAATCGGAGAATTTCCGAGTTTTTTTTTCTGGAAAATATGTGATTTTAATCTCAGAATATCTGAATTTTTGGGGCAGAATTTTGCTCCAAAATATTTTTTTGTTTGTTTACAATGGTTTTAATATTCCGTCAAAATAAGAGAGCGACCAAAATGTTTTACAATAAAAGACAAAACATGTAGTTAGTGTGATCGAGAAATTTATTATTATGATTAATCCTTTAGTATTATTAACACTGAGAGCAGAGGAGCCAGACAACAGGTGTTGAGTTCGAGGCTAGAGAAGACATCACTGCCTGAGAAAATATTGATTCTTCTTACAAACTTAGTTTTGAGAGTTTCTCTTATTGTGTTACATATAACCCAAGCTATTGCCATTATTTTGTATATGTCAAAAGTCACTTATTCACAGCTAAAGAGCCAGATGTCTTCATCCGGAGATATCCCCACCCTGAGATTAATAGTTTTGTCTTCAAAGTTATAGAGGCAAGGTTGCTGAACTTTATAAATACTTATTTTCATATGAGCTTGTTAGGTAGTGGGGTAGTAGGTAGTTGGGGAGTTAGGAGGGGGGCAGCATTCAGCATTCACTGTGATCTGTGCTGTTCTCCTGTATGATCAATTCAACTTTTATTAAAACCTCCAAACTCTTAAAGGAATCTCTCTCATCTTTATTAAGAGTCTTAAATGCCATTACATTCTTGGCGCCCAAACGTTTTTCGGCTTCCAACAGCGGATCGGGTTCCAAAGGAGAACCAAGTTGTCTGGACGACCCGGGATCAGCGACCGGCCCGTTAACTCCCATCTTCGGAGAAAGCGGGGATTTGGTCCTCCTTGGGCTTCCGTGCGCTGTCTGGAAGGACGCACGCCCGGGTGAGAGGGATTTCTTCTTATCTTTATTTTTCATTGATCTTAATTTTAAAAAAAAGAAAAAAATGTTTGTACATTGTTGCGATGCTTTGCGAACGCAGTACTGTGCGTCGTTTAGAAATTTTTTCGCTTTGATTTAATTGAGGGGTTTTGCTGACCTCTTCTCAAACTTTGAGAAGATGGGCTCAGCAAAAACTAAGCTTCCTCCTCCGGACAGCCCTGAGTGCCGCTTCATAGGCACCAAGTTTGGCTCGGAAGGTGTACAGTACGTCACTTTCTGGGTTAATAACTGGGGTTTTCCTATCGGCGGTAGTTTGGAGCTCTCAGATGTGGAGAAACTTGAGCAGAAATTAATTTCTGAAGAAAAGAAATTGGCGAAGACCATTTTTCATAAAGGTTTAAAGAAAAACATTGGACATCAGAGAAGGGTGTTTCTGTTGTGGCAGGCTGAAGCTGTGTTTCGCGACAGAAAGGCGAATCACAAGGGGGTGAAGAGAAGGTTTGATGGTTCTGGTGTGATGACAAGACGGTGTGGAAATACGTTACTTTCACCCGAACATAATAAACAGGAAAATCACTGTGTTAGTTGGTCTGCTGTTTTTGCTTCTTTCCCATCTTTCCGTACCGCACCTGACATACAGACTGGCGTCAGACCTTCATTTCCTGAGTTGGCGAATCAAAGATCGTTTGACGGGAGCTTGAGGTATGACCCTGTAAGTCTCAACCAATGGGAGACGGTCATACCGGAGCAGACGGGAAGAGCAGCCAATCCTGACCGGGCACCAGAGGCGGAACTCAGTGACGATGGCTGTGTTCAACCAATGACACACGTAGTTGAACTGGAAAAGCCACGGGACGAACCGCTCACAGTAAGCGTTACTTTTGGACAGTTTGATCAATCTTCACAGAATGCTATTGAAGTATTGGAGGACTTAAAGCACTGGGGAACTCCAGTCCCCGTTGGGACTCAGCGACGGCTGGATTCGGCCGGACGCTTTCCTCACGTTGAGCCCCCAAGACCCGCACCAAGGAAGTTGCTCAAGATGATACCCATCCCAGCGCTTCAGAAGTCGTTTCAACCGACCAGGAAGGCCCCACCGCCTCCGGTGAAGAAGAGGGCTTATGCTGACATGGACAAACAAAGAGAGGTCAGTCTTCCTCTAACCTCTGTTGAAAATGTGCATGATTTCTGGCGATGCAAGAAGCGGGACTACATCACTGACGAATGCAACAGCGAGCAGAGGCGTGGTTCGTGGACTGAGCGAGCTGATTGACACAGGGGTCAGACTTCATGTTCCAAACAGACAGGAGATTTCTCCGTTTCACCAGCTTTTGGATTTAGAGGTCTGACGCACACACAAACACACACAGACACACATGTTCACTTTGAAAGTGATGAAATATCTGAAAGTGACAATCAATCAGATTTTAGTGATGATGTTATTGATGAAAATGTTTGTAATGAACAACCTGTTGATGATGGAGAGGTTGGTTTTTGTGATGTAAATCATGATAGCAGCAATGAAAATGCTGCAAGTTTAAATGAGATTGCCAGCAATGAAGAACTTGCTTCCTGCACTAACCATTTAGATCAAAGTTTTAACCCTCACACTTTGATTACAGAAGCCATTGCACATTTAGAACAACAACAAATGCCGCTGTCAGGTACGTACGCACAACTGACTTCTAATGCGTACAAAGCCTTACCTGTCCTGTCTCTCACTGTCTCAGGTACACCTATAGAATGCATGGTCGATTCTGGCGCAACTCATTCAGTGTTGAAGCACACAGCTCTACGTCCATCGCCAAAACTAAGTGGGAACCATGTCTTCTCAATTTCAGCATCTGGTCAGGTTGTGAAAGAACGATTCAGTTACCCACTCCGTTGTCAATTGGGAGATGGGCCAGCTTTTAAACATGGATTCTTAATCTCTGAGCAATGTCCTGTGAACTTATTAGGCAGAGATTTAATGTGCAAGCTTAACATTTCTGTTTTTTCGTCACCCCAAGGCATTGAAGTTGTTCCTGCACAGGAGACACCAATCCTGACAGCAGTGAAACACACGCCTCATGATCTCAGACATGCATACCAGTGGAAGCTTTTAACAGGTACCACGACCAAAACTTTCCTCCAGACTGCTCAGAACCTGGTAAGTCCAGCTTCTGTTTTTATGCCAGAGGAGGAACTACATTGCACAACACATGTTTTTGCAGGACCAGACATAGAATATGAGCAGGCATGGTTCACCTCAGACACAGACACTTTGAACATAACTTCTATTTTGTGGGACACACATACATCAGCAGTGACCATCTGTCTCACACCTGAACAGAAAACTCTCTACTGATTCCAGAAATGTGATCCATACATTTCCCTATCTAAACCTGAGGGTGAAGAGTGGGAAATGGTATCTGACCTTGTTCATCGCGCTCAGTCAGCTTCTGATTGGGAGCGAACTGAGAGTGACCGTTCCATCCTCTACTCCAGATCTGCTAAACTTTACAAACGTTCGCTCATCTCCACCGTGCATGTCACCAGGGTGATTCATTTAACTGAAGAACCTGATGAGATGCTTTCTCATGTTTTTCTACATGATGAAGTTGCGACCGACGGCTCAGAAATGCACCCTTTGCTCAAAGGGGTTCCGAATGATTTGTGGGCAAAAAATTCACATGATGTGGGGTTAATTAAGGGTTGTACACCCATTAAAATAACACCAAAATCTTCTTTTCGACCCGTACAACACCAGTACCCGTTGAAACCAGAAGCCGTACATGAGATCAAACCAGTGTTCGATTCGCTGTTAAAAGCAGGGATCATTGTGGAATCTAATGATTCCCCTGTTCGTAGTCCGATTTTTCCACTGAAGGAAATCAGTGAAAAAGGGGAGGAATGGAGTTTTGTGCAGGATCTGAAACGTGTAAATGCTGCTGTGATGCCGAGGGCATCAGGTTTCCCAAATCCGTGCACTGTGCTAGCGCAAGTGCCCCCTTCAGCTACTTATTTCTCAGTGGTGGACCTCAGTAATGCTTTCTTCAGTGTTCCTGTGGACCCTGACAGCCAGTTTGGGTTTGCTTTTGAGTTTGAAGGGAAAATGTTCACCTTTACTAGACTTCCACAAAGCTACGTTGAAGCTCCCACTATTTTTAACACGGCGTTAAAGGAGAGCTTGGAAGGGCTTGAGCTGTCACTTGGCTCCGCCCTGATACAGTTTGTTGATGGTCTGATGATTTCTTCTCCGTCTAAGGAACAGTGTGAGAGAGACACTGTCAAGTTGTTGAAGCATTTGCATGCTTGTGGGCACAAAGCCAGCTTATCGAAGCTGCAGTTTGCAAAATCAGAGGTCATTTTTAGGGGTCATGTGGTTTCTAAGGGGTCGAAATTTCTTTTTCCCGAAAGAGTTGCTGCTATTCAGCGGTTGCAGAGACCAGTAACCAAGAAACAGATGGTGTCTTTCTTGGGTTTGACGTCGTATTGCCGGAATTTCATTCTGGACTACGCAGTGTTGGAAAAACCACTCTCTGATTTGATTCATGGCAGGAATATGACAGCCTCTGATGCTGTCCAGTGGACCCCTGAGGCTTTGCGGTCATTTGAGGAGCTTAAGGAAGCTCTGCAAAGCCCCCCCGTTCTGGCTTGGCCAGACACAGGTAAACCATTTATTCAAATGGTTGATGAGGTGAGATGTGATGTTCTCAATCCTGCCAGGTTGCTACCCATAGGGGATGACGGAGACCCCCGAGACTGCCAAAGTGAATTTGAGGTACTATGTAAACCTCATCTTGATTTGTCAGACACCCCACTGGAGAATCCAGACATGATTCTCTACGTTGAAAGCACAGCTTTCAGAGATGCCAGCGGTAAAAGCAGAGTGGGTTATTCTGTTTGTTCTGACCATTGTACTTTGTGTGTAGTAAGCCTTCCGTCACATTTTTCTGCCCAGACGGCAGAGTTGGTTGCGTTGATGAAGGCCTGTGAGCTGGCTAAAGATAAAGCAGTTACCATATACAGTGACAGCAGCTATGCAGTGGGCGTGGTCCACTATTTTGGAGCTCTGTGGAGACACAGAAGGTTCTTGAAGTCTGATGGTAAGCCGATTTTGAATGCATCACAGGTTGCTGACCTCGTTGATGCGATTTTGTTGCCATCCAAAATTGCTGTTGTGAATTGTGTTGCTCACCCAATGTCCAAGGATGCTGTGAGTCTTGGAAATGCCAAGGCTGATGCTGCCGCCAAAGCTGCCGCAGTTCAACCGGCGATGACTACCTGTGCTGCGATTGAGCAGATAGATGAATTACCTGACTTGTCTGATTTAACTGCTATGCAAAGTTTTGCCACCTCTTCTGAGATAACAGCATGGGAAAAAGCCAGTTGTAAAACAGGAGAGGGGGTGTGGTTTTCTGTCGAACGTGAAAATGGCACTTTAGAAGCTAAGCTTTCTAAGTGTTGTGAAGAAACAGGACTGTCTTGGGTCAGAGCTTTGCCTCTGGCTTTGTTTTACATGAGAATGAGAAAAAGAGCCAAAAACAACCTGAGTCCTTTTGACATTTCTTTTGGCAGACCTCCTGAGGTGGGGTTAAGCCCACCTGCAAGACCACACCTCTCTACAGACCTATGTGATGATGTAATGATTTCTCACTGCAAAAATCTCTCTGAGACTCTTAACCAGGTGCACCAACAAGTGGCAGCGGGACCACTCCATCTGATCAGACCTGGAGACTGGGTAACCTAGGATCTTTTGATCGGGGATCTGAGGCGAAAACACTGGAGAACTAAAAAATGGCAAGGGCCTTTTCAAGTTCTTCTGGTGACCTTCACCTCTGTCAAAGTCACTGAGAGAGCCACTTGAAAGTGTGACTGGATCGATTTTGGACAAACCTACCACTGCTGAAGCAGAAAAACTCAGAGAAGTAGACTCTGACACAAAACTTGATTTGAAAAACTGTGATTCAACATTTTTCTTTCTCCTCACTAATCATCGAATCATGGGACGTGAAGACATGGAGAAGGAGACACATTTGTCAACGACTGTGATATTGTGATTTTGATAATTTTTGTGTTCTGTTTTTTAATAGGGGGCGTCGTTTGGACTCTGCAGCAGGGACGAGAGGTCACCTGAGCTGCACTGATGCAGAGGTCACCTACGGGCCTGATGCAGACTCGATTCGACGAGATGGAGATGGGAAAGAAGAACTGTTTGAAGATGAAATAGGTATGGACTTGCTGAATGACCTGGAGTTATATAATTAATTAGTTTAACAGGTGTATGACGACTTCCTTTAAATCACTTTGTGAATTAGGTTGTCTGATGTTTTTTTTTTTCCCTGTGATTGATGTATTGTATTTTTCTAAGGAGGTTTAGCGGTCTCATCCCAGAGATGACAGAGAAAAGAGGGGTTTGATTTGATTTTTCATTTTTATCATTTATTCATTTTTCAGTTACATTTTAAATTTGTATTATTCATTTATTATTCCATTTCATTTATTGAAATCAATTTCATTTACAGTAATGTTTTTTTAGTTTTAGTCCTTTATTCAGTTAAGTTTTGATATTTGTTTTGTTCTTAAGTTTTTCATACTTAGTTGTTAGTTAAGAATGAAAAAGGGGGATGACAGAATTTTAGATTTTTAGTTTTTTAGTCTTGATTTTTAACATGTCTAATCATTAGCATCATTGAATACAATATTTTCCCTTGTTTGTTTTATATTATGGTTGATTACTACTGATTTGTTCTTTTGTATAACCTCTTAAAGGGTCACTGTGGTGCTGAGCAAAGAGTGACTGAACTTGATTTTGAGGTTCACGCTGTGGATGCCTGACTCATTTAAGGGAAGAGTACATGTTTCAATTTATATTTACAATTGTTTTGATTTTTGTTGTTAACTGGATTGATACTGCCTAACATTGTGCCCCTTTTCTTTGTTTTGCAGTTACGTTTATGCATCCTGACTAATGAGGAACCAAACAGGAGTGCCACCTTGGGGCTAGGGGCCGTCTCATACTTTTGCCCGCCTGTCGTGAGCAAGGACAACACGACCATAGTTGGGAGGTTGCTTATCTTACGCCCTAGCGGGATTTTTGTATGGGATGCTCTTATGAAGTTCAGATAATGTCATTAAGATGGATGCTTAGATTAGATAAATTTGTTAGATATGATTCAATGTCACACGGAATAATTGAAATTATTTGAACCACTTTTATTGTCTTTCTTTTTGAATGCTGCCCGTCTCTTAGGTTAGTAATTGTTATTGTTGATTGTTAATTTTTCTTAGTATTTTGATTTATCTTTGAATTTAGATAAATGGGTAGGAGACTGTGATCGAAAAATGTATTATTATGATTAATCTTTTAGTATTATTAACACTGAGAGCAGAGGCCAGACAACAGGTGTTGAGTTCGAGGCTAGAGAAGACATCACTGCCTGAGAAAATTTTGATTCTTCTTACATACTTAGTTTTGAGAATTTCTCTTATTGTGTTACATATAACCCAAGCTATTGCCATTGTTTTGTATATGTCAAAAGTCACTTATTCACAGCTAAAGAGCCAGATGTCTTCATCCGGAGATATTCCCACCCTGAGATTAATAGTTTTGTCTTCCAAGTTATAGAGACAAGTTTTCATAAATTTTTATAAATACTTATTTTCATTGGAGCTTGTTAAGGTTTGGGTTAGTAGGTAGTAGTGCAGATAGGGGGGGGTCAGCATTCGCATTCACTGTGATCTGTGCTGTTCTCCTGTATGATCAATTCAACTTTTATTAAAACCTCCAAACTCTTAAAGGAATCTCT